>JALIZF010001286.1:0-217133 GCA_029948255.1 Telmatactis stephensoni | reverse complement strand
TTTTACGAGCGCGCAATCTGATTGGTCAATTAGCCATACTTTATCAGAGTACAGATAATAGAAGTGACGTCACAAGATCAAAACTTTTTACTCACAATCTTTGTTGTGAGTCCTTCCAGTCTATTCATTTCGCAAAATAAGCAAACATTTCATCAGTAAACACAAGAAAATCCATCCTCTAAGTCAGAACAAGTCTGGGAAATTCCCGCCATTTTCTGTTAGCGGACGCGCGCGTTTGTACACCCGAACGGCGGTAAGAGGTAATGTGATGAAAGGAAAGCAAACCTCTTTGAACCTCTCAAAACCGCCTTTAAGTTGATTTTTACGCAAATAACACGAAAAACGACACAGCAAATGTAAATGTTCCTTCAGTTGTGCGTTTCAAGGCAGGCAAAGCTGACGTCTTTTTTAAACTGGAACCAAAACTTAGTTGGAGCTGTAAAATACAATTTGTCAGCTTTTTTCGGTCGAGTATTTTGGATGTTTGTCGAGGAGTTACAGTCTTCACACAACGTTGTAAAAGCAAGAATGTACTTAAATCTGAGTCTGAGACTCATTTAATATGATTCTACGATTTCTGAAAACAAAGATTGAACTGTCAATGACATGGCTGTTGAAGACGACGACCAGAAGTTTCTTTACTTATCAGAATCCATTTTTGTACCCATAAGTTTGCTTTCTTTGCTTGAAATTCTATTATATAAAGCAAATAGACCAGGCGTAGCTATGTTCTGTACTCTGATGAAACACTCCTGAAGCTGTAAAACACTCAAAAAGCTGTAAAACACTCAAAAAGCTATAGGTGCTACGTCGCGTCCGCCATATTGATATATTTAAAACACAGGAAACCCGGTCAAATTTCTTATAGCCTGCGCACGAAAACTGACAAGCGCAGAAGTGATGCGCACGAATGCGCGAGCCTATTACCTTAAAATGTACTGAATGAAACTGACGCCCACGTGTTAATTTTCGTCCAGTGGGCTATATGCTACCATTTACTGGAGCAGCAAATGTGGTGCAAATATGTTGTAAACGTATAATGCAAATGTGGTAAATACCGCATTTGTTCATCCCATTTTTCATCCGATTGGCAAATACGGTATTTACCAGATTTGCATTCGGTTTACAACATATTTGTACCACATTTACTACCCCAGTAAATGGTAGCAAATCCAATTTTTCGTCCAGTACGTACGTCACCCGTACGCGAACTTTTGTTAATTTAGATTTTCACAGTGACTCTGTATTATTTCAGTTAAGAAGATATGATATCTTCGTTCAGATGGAGTAAGCGATATTCTTGTAAGCTATATTAAACTGATTCAGAGTAATTCTACGAGTTTTGTGGCTAGTGCCTAGGCTCTATGTCATCGGCCTGTATGTCTGTAACACCACAGGAATACCAAGCAATCGAAAGTGACCGGAACAATCGGAACCAAATCGGAAGAGCTCAATAGCAGTTAACAATTATTCCACGAAATCGAGTCGACGAGATTGAGTGGAATAATTGTTTTATTAAATCCACATCACTGGATTCTGAGAAAAATATGATTTTTATTATTTTCAAATTTAAAACAAATATTAGTGGAAAAATAATTGTTAAAGATTACTTCCGGTTTTCGAGGACGTGACAAATCGCACGAAACAGTAATCAAGCATAAAATAGTTTCAAGCAGCTATTTAACTCAGTTTTGGACATCTCGGTGATATATTTGTCAAATTTATATGAGCTCTGGAACCAGTCTACAATAAAAAAGATCACCAAAAGTGTTTATAATTAGCCGGCATGAGGACTGTAAACAAACCGGCAAATAGCGACAGAGACAGTAGATTTTGGGTAAAAATCTGTATTATAATAATTGAAAAATAAAAAAATGTACTTCTTACCATCAAATACTTTCATTCGAAACTTTACTGCTTTTTTTGTTTTTTTGTTTTGGAGTTTTGTTTTCTAGTAAAGATTTTATTTCGTCCCGAGTTGGTTCGGCAAAACGCTCCGCCATATTTTGATTTTCTTTACTCACGGGATATGAGCTGATAGCCTAGTAGTAGAGGAACCAATGAGAGCGCGCGATTGCTCATATTCAGTGGATGTGGATATAATAATGATAAATAGTTTAAGAACCAATAAGCTGATTGAAACTTCGATCAGGTATGAATTATTGGCGTCCCTCTTCGTCCCTGGTGGTTTATCAGGAATCAGAGCAGCAAGGAGTAAAGTGTTAAACAAAAGTAAGTATTTAAATAGCTTTTATTTGCTAAAACTATTTATCACAGCTTCTATATTTTTCATTTCTTACGGCGTTCGAATAAAAGGTTTGGCGAGTTTTATTGAATTTTTAGCACGACGATTAAGTCGAAATGCCGAGTTCATGTCCAGACAATCTACTCCCTAGAGCGAGTTTTAGCTAATGTGCGCTTATAGTACATAATTACCTCTTCATAAGAGACTGATTTTCGCATTTGTTTCGCTTCCTCTTAATAAGAGGCTCGATACGCCTCCGGAGAGGTTTGTATAGTCCCTTAAGAGGTTTTATACTTCGCTTTTGTTTCGCTTTTGTTCGATTTAATTGTTTCTCTCTTTTTGTGGCACTGCTGGTCATCACAGTTGGTAGAGCGAGTTCGTATAAACCCATGTTTTAAATGCAAATGATTCTGCTTGTATGCTATGGCACTAAGCCATTTCATGAAAGAAGCACAAGTATAACACTTTACGCGCGAGATAATTCCATTTTCAATAAATTACACTTTTTTTGACAAAAGTAAAATAATGTCGGGTCCCTAAAATAGTCACAATTATCTAATATCATGTGGCATTGCAGAAGAGAGCATTGCATAAAATAATTACAATACTTGTACAATACCATGTGGGATTGAATACTGAGATCAATGGTAACCTCTCAGCAATCAAACTATGATATTAGTGATATTGCATAGAGCCTTTTCCTGTGTAATATATGTGATTCGATCATTTCAGTATCACGTGATCAAGAACACCTGATCCATGATGAAAGATTCACGCGAAGTTCTTGTCTCCAAAACAATCATCTATCGTCCTTTCGAGCAAAAGGATTATGTTCAATGTCGTGAGCTTTTTTTCAAGTGGCATGTTGGGAACGTTTAACTGATTGCAGAAATGTCATTCTACAAGTACCTGCCTTATGCAGTTATGCTGCTAGTACCTGTTGTTGCCATTAGATGGTCAATTCTTGATGTCTTGGTCTATTTTGGAGTCTGTTCAATACTGACTCTAATGACGTATTTTGTTGCCTATGAGGAACGTAAATTTTATCTCAAACATTTAAGTCTCAATGCTGACTTAAAAGATATTGCTGAATATTATAAAGATGGGTCTTGCATGTTTGTTGCTGAGCTGGCATGGTAAGATTGTTGGAATGTGTGCTGTGGCCAAGACAGATCATAACAAACCAGGAGAGGCAGAACTACGGCGTTTGTCTGTGTGCCCTGCATTCCGAAAGCAAGGGATAGCAAAACAGTTGATCAAGTTAATTGAAGAGTTTTGCAAAGATCATCAGTACAACAGGCTCATATCCCATTAAATGCATATTCTGATGCATTGGCTTTGTATAAAAAATGTGGATTCAAGCTCATAGCAACAGAGCCATTTCATTGGAAGATCTTGCAGGGAGTTAAACATGAAATACATGGAAAAGACATTGTAACAAGAGATTGAAATCTTATAATTTCAAGTTGTTCCCTGTCTGCCAGTAATTATTGACCTCAAACAATATACTCTGCATGTTTCACATTTACCAAAAGGTACCTGAGTGGGAGTGGCAACAATTGATTTCTAAGGTACCAATTCAAAAACAAAAATACAAGAATCCAAAAATAAAACTTCTTTATCGATGTGCTCAAAAGACACAAGCCAGACCATTAAAATCGTCCCAGTAATGCTTATTTAAGTATTTTATTTACCGAAAAACACCTCAAAAGGTACCAGCTATGTCTCTGGTAGTCCACTAACGTCTGAGATACCCTAAAAGGTACCAGATCACTGATTTTCACCCTTAAAAGGTACGACGAGCACTGATTCCCCCCCATTTCCGATCGGAGTTCCCCCCCCCCCCAACACTCCCCCCCCCCCCCCCCCCCCACACACACACACACACCCCGGGCTTATCACTAACCACTCGTTCTGTTTTGCCCACTGAATTATTGCCAGCACCATAAGTGCATTATTATGTCTTTTCATATATCCACTCCCAGCCAGCACTTTACAGCCAGCTAAAAGGTGGTTGACTGTTTCCTTGTAGGACCCACACAACCTGCATGTTGCCATCCCCAGTAATTAATCTCCTATTAAATTTTACGAGCGCGCAATCTGATTGGTCAATTAGCCATACTTTATCAGAGTTTATATAATAATTGGCATATTACGCGCGCTCTGATTGGTCGAACAACCATGTGTGATTAGAGTACACACACATAGATGGCGTCATCGAATCTTACGCGCACTCTGATTGGTTGGAATGTTTCGACTTCGTCTCGTGGCGTACTTTTTTGTTCTCACCACATTTTGACGTCATCTGTGCATCGATTAGAGTACAGACGCACGAAAAAATGGAATCTATTTGTTAAACAGATAATAGAAGTGACGTCACAAGATCAAAACTTTTTACTCACAATCTTTGTTGTGAGTCCTTCCAGTCTATTTCATTCGCAAAATAAGCAAACATTTCATCAGTAAACACAAGAAAATCCCTCTACAATCCCTCGCGACCAAGTCAACACAAGTCTGTGAAAATTCCCGCCATTTTCTGTTAGCGGACGCGCGCGTTTGTACACCCGAACGGCGGGAAAAGGTAATGTGATGAAAGGAAAGCAAACCTCTTTGAACCTCTCAAAACCGCCTTTAAGTTGACTTTTACACAAATAACACGAAAAACGACACAGCAAATGTAAATGTTCCTTCAGCTTGTGCGTTTCAAGGCTGGCAAAGCTGACGTCTTTTTTAAACTGGAACCAAAACTTAGTTGGAACTGTAAAATACAATTTGTGAGCTTTTATCGGTCGAGTATTTTGGATGTTTGTCGAGGAGTTACAGTCTTCACACAACGTTGTAAAAGCAAGAATGTACTTAAATCTGAGTCTGAGACTCATTCAATATTTCTACGATTTCTGAAAACAAAGATTTGAACTGTCAACATGGCTGTTGAAGACGACGACCAGAAGTTTCTTTACTTATCAGACTGATCCATTTTGTACCGATAAGTTTTGCTTTCTTTGCTCGTGGAATTCTATTATATAAAGCAAATGGCGTAGCTATGTTCTGTGCTCTGATGAAACACTCCTGAACCGCTGTAAAACACTCAAAAAGCTACAGAAATCACTCGCCTACGGCTCGTAGCTAGTTATAAAGTGTTACGTCGCGTCCGCCATATTGATATATTTATAACACAGGAAACCCGGTCAAATTTCGTATATCGTGCGCACAAAAACAAGCGCAGAAGTGATGCGCACGAATGCGCGAGCCCATTACCTTAAAATGTACTGAATGAAATTGACGCCCACGTGTTAATTTTCGTCCAGTGGGCTATATGCTACCATTCACTGGAGTAGCAAATGTGTTGCAAATATGTTGTAAACGTATAATGCAAATGTGGTAAATACCGCATTTGTTCATCCCATTTTTCATCCGATTGGCAAATACGGTATTTACCAGACTTGCATTCGGTTTACAACATATTTGCACCACATTTACTACCCCAGTAAATGGTAGCAAATCCAATTTTTCGTCCAGTACGTACGTCACCCGTACGCGAACTTTTGTTTGCTATTCGTACGGGAGTACAAAATAATTTAGATTTTCACAGTGACTCTGTATTATTTCAGTTAAGAAGATATGATATCTTAATTCGTTCAGATGGAGTATAGTAAGCGATTCTTTTAAGCTATGTTAAACTGATAATTCAGAGTAATTCTACGAGTTTTGTGGCTAGTGTCTAGGCTCTATGTCATCGGCCCGTATGTCCGTAACACCACAGGAATACCAAGCAATCGAAAGTGACCGGAACAATCGGAACCAAATCGGAACCAAATCGGAAGAGCTCAATAGTGATAAATAGTTTAAGAACCAATAAGCTGATTGAAACTTCGATCAGGTATGAATTATTGGCGTCCCTCTTCGTCCCTGGTGGTTTATCAGGAATCAGAGCAGCAAGGAGTAAAGTGTTAAACAAAAGTAAGTATTTAAATAGCTTTTATTTGCTAAAATTATTTATCACAGCTTCTATATTTTTCATTTCTTAACGTTCGAATAACTGAAAGGTTTTGCGAGTTTTATTGAATTTTTAGCACGACGATTAAGTCGAAATGCCGAGTTAATGTCCAGACAATCTACTCACGCAACTGTGATGACCAACAGTGACCACAAAAAGAGAGAAACAATTAAATCGAAACAAAAGCGAAACAAAAGCGAAATAGAAAACCCTCTTAAGGGATTATACAAACCTCTCCGGAGGTGTATTGAGCCTCTTATTAGAGGAAGCGAAACAAAAGCGAAAATCAGTCTTTTATGAAGAGGTTATGTACAAAGCGAAACAAAAGCGAAAATCAGTCTGTTATGAAGAGGTAATTATGTACTATAAGCGAAACAAAAGCGAAAAACAAATGCCCTTCAAGGGAATTTACCCAACTCTTATAATGAGAATAAATGGCCATCAATTTTTATGTTAATTAAATCTTTGTGGAGAAATATTAATAGTAAATCAGTTCTGTGTGGAATGCACAGCAAAAGTTTGACGAATAATGGAAAGATACGTCTTTCGATCATTTTCGCTCTTGAACAGCTAATCAATATCTATATCTAATCAATTTTGCTTTATTTAAAGTTAAATTATATTCTATATCTAATCATATATTTATGCATGTTTGCATATCGATCGTCGTTTTTCTTTTCCTTCAATTAATTTACAATTACGTTTTCACATGTGCCATTGTGCTATTGTCATTTAAATCATTTATTCAGAAAACTAAGACTACTGTAAATAACTTATATTTTGTATTTTGTACCGTATAACTTAACACACCCCGCCTAGACTAGATTGCTATTTGCGGTGTGTATGATATTTATTCTTATAATATCATTTTGTGAAATAAAATTGTATTGTATTTTAGCTAATGTCACGTGGGCCTTTCATCGACGTGAATGAGAATATAAAAGCTGTGATAAATAAAGACTCTTATAATAATAGTTTTAGCTCTTTTAATGATAGTATTAGTATCTATTTCACCTGTTATCAAATCATTAATAATTCATTAGAAAACACAATGGAAATCACTACCGTAACGTAGATCTTTATATCGGATAAAGATTTTGGTTCATTTGCATAAACTTTAACTTAGATTTTCTAAGCCAAAAATGGTCAACCTTGGAAAATTATGATAATTGACAACTAGACGTTTGAGAAGTGATATAAAGAACTCGAGAGCGTGTTATATCGGGTCTAAATGATGCACATATTACCACCTAGCTAGTCAGCTTGTAGCTACAGGTTGCTCAGTAACGCAGGCGAACAGCGTCTAGTAATCGTAATTGTACCTCTATATTAATAATAGTATTTGGAGTCAAAGTATAATAGTGAAATCAAAACAAAAGAAAACAAAAAAAACCTTCCTAATGTCAATACACCCTTTGTGCTTGCCTAATGTTTCCCAACTAAGTTTCCCAACTAACTATCCACAGATATAACACGCTCTCTGGTTCTTTATACATTACTTAAGTGCCTTCACTCTAATGAAAACCATTATACGTAGGTTTAATGGATGTTATTATATGTAAGTTTGCCAAAAAAATTATTTACAAAGTCAGAGCTGTTTGAGTATGTAGGAAAAGGAAGATTCTAGAAAGACTCTGCTTATCTGATGGAAAACAGGTTCAGCGTGTTTTCCAAGAACTTGTAGCCAATCGTAATCGAGCATTCCCACTGTTATATAAAATGCAAAAACATTGCTGGGAATGCCAACAACTGTAAACAAATCAAAATGGTTCACTCACGGTATACTGGTATGCCTAGCAAAATCCTTTGGGCAATGACTCGAAAGGCACTTCTTTGACTGGCTATGAACAATTAACCGATAATACTAGTCTTGATTGTGTAACCCTATTTAAATCCTTTGTTTGCACACATATTTTTAGCTGCAAGAACGAAATGGCATTTCTTTTATTTCCATTGGACCGAAACGTGGGCTTCCTGTGTATAATTTATAAATACCCATAGTGCACTGGTAATTTGATTACCCATACTGCCTTGCGACTGAAATGGTCTTGTGAGACCACATAAGGGACTGGTAATTATTTACAGGGGGGTGGCTGGTGCAAATGAAAAAGGTAACTAGCTGCTCAATTTTTGATGGCCCCTCCCCTTTCTACATACATACACACATAACATTCTTACAGAGTGAGCGTAAAAATCTGTGCCCCCCTCTATTTGCACCAGCCCCCCCCCCCCCCCCTTGTAAAATAATGTCCGGTCCCTAAAATAGCACTACTAGATTTCACCCTTAGAGTGATGGCACTTAAACCGTGAAATAGGTATTAGTCTAACAAACATTGGTAGACGCTATTTCTATTGTTTTCTTTTGTTTTGATTAGACTATTAGACATAGTAGAGCGAGTTCGTATAACCCATGTTTTAAATGCTAATGAGTTGCTTGTATGCTAGGGCACTAAGCCATTTCATGAAATTTATATTCCATCTATGTGCAGAGAGTTTAACATTTAATATTTAAATCATCTTTGGACCGTCACATATGTTTTAGATTTGTATAAAGACTTAAAGTGGGATTTCACTTGTATTTTAGATAAATTTTATAATCACTTTCTTAAATTGACCTTTTGTAATTACGCAATTCAGCCCTTGGCTGCTATGTAGTTATTCAATAAACTATCTATCTATCTATCTATCTATCTATCTATCTATCTATCTATCTATCTATCTAAGAAACACAAGTATAACAATTTTACGCGCGAGATAAATCCCATTTTCAATAAATTACACTTTTTTGACAAAGGTGTTCTTTAATTCCTTAACTTTCTCTTTCTCTTGCTGTGTGTCTTTTCGCTACTTTCCCGCCCGCTTTTGTTTTGGCTGATAGCTGTCGGTTTTGTTGGTAACAGTTGAAACGACCGATGCGGGACCGGTTTGGACCATAACAACACAGCAAATTACGATACAGCGAAAACTGATCGGCAAAGGAAAATAGAAACAACAACAAGCATCTGCTAGCAAGTTAGGCGCTGTTTAATACACCCTGAAACTTTTATCTGAAACTTTTCTCGATCGCCGATGCGAGACGATTTTCATAAAGGGTGTAACACGCTGAAATTTCGTCCTGAAACTTGTTTGCGACACGTTTGTGTTGCAGGAGTAGAAAGTTGTTCTACTTTTCGTGAAACCATCTCGTGAAACCGAACCGGGGAAAGTTTCGGCTAGATATTAGACCTTTTTGCCGTAACACTATTTTCCAACTTCGTGCATCTTGAAACAAAGAACTACATCGTAGATTGTGCGGAACGTGGACTTCTTTTGCTTGAAATAAAACTTCCCTTTGTCTTCAAATGAAGAAGACATTAATATGGCTCCAATTTCTGTTGCTCGGAGCCTTATTAATATGCGTTCTTGATTGGAAGACAAAGGGAAGTTTCACTTCAAACAAAAGAAGTTCTCATTCCGCACATTCCACGCTGCATTTCTTTGTTTCAAGATGCACGAAGTTAGAAAATAGTGAAAACTATACTTGTGTTTCTTTCATGAAATGGCTCAGTGCCCACATTAGCATACAAGCAGAATCATTAGCATTTAAAACATGGGCTATACGAACTCGCTCTATTGACTATTACATTTTGTTTCACGGATAAAGTGCCATCACTCTATCTACTCGTCTATATTTTTTATTCAGATTTGCTAAAGTTTATTAAAAGGCGATGTAATTAAGTATAGCAGCTTAATTTACTACGATCTTAGATGGTTTTCATAAAACAAAATTTATGAATTCTAAATTTGTCATCGTATATGAAGTACCATCCGAAATGTCGAACACTTTCAGTTCCAGTTTCGCAGGGCCCCTATGGATATCAGCCCAGTTGCTGAATGCCTGTTGGGCTACCCTGTTGAAATAAAGTCTATCATTATTTCTCAAAATTTTCAACTACTAAGACAAACCCTATTATATACGCGCGCGGGGGGGTGGGAGGTGGGGGCGGTGGGGGGTGGGGACGATATATGCCTCCTCGGGTTTTGGCCTCTGAGTCAAAACCCTGTGGGGACAATTAGTCACAGTTATCTAATATCATGTGGTATTGCATAAAATAATACAATACTTGTACAATACCATGTGGGATTGCACAGATCAATGTTAATCTTTCAGCAATCAAACTATGATATTAGTGATATTGCATAGAGCCTTTTCCTGTGTAATATATGTGATTCGATCATTTCAGTATCACGTGATCAAGAACACCTGATCCATGATGAAAGATTCACGCGAAGTTCTTGTCTCCAAAACAATCATCTATCGTCCTTTCGAGCAAAAGGATTATGTTCAATGTCGTGAGCTTTTCTCAAGTGGTTTGTTGGGAACGTTTACACTGATTGCAGAAATGGCATTCTACAAGTACCTGCCTTATGCAGTTATGCTGCTAGTACCTGTTGTTGCCATTAGATGGTCAATTCTTGATGTCTTGGTATATTCTGGAGCCTGTTCAATATTTACTCTAATGTTGTATTTTGCTGCTTATGAGTCATGTAGATTTTATCTCAAACATTTAAGTCTCAATGCTGACTTAAAAGATATTGCTGAATATTATAAAGATGGGTCTTGCATGTTTGTGGCTGAGCTGGATGGTAAGATTGTTGGAATGTGTGCTGTTGCCAAGAAAGATCATCACAATCGCAGAACTACTGCGTTTGTATGTGTCCCCTGCATTCCGAAAGCGAGGGATAGCAAAACAGCTGATCAAGTTAATTGAAGAGTTTTGCAGAGATCATCAGTACAACAGGCTCATATTATCCACATTAAATGCATATTCTGGTGCATTGGCTTTGTATAAAAAATGTGGATTCAAGCTCATAGCAACAGAGCCATTTGAATGGAAGATCTTGCAGGGAGTTAAAATTGAAACACATGGAAAAGACATTGTAACAAGAGATTGAAATCTTATAATTTCATGTTGCTCCTTCCTGCCATTAATTATTGACCTCAAACAATGTACTCTTTTCACATTTTTGTAGGTAACATGGACCCTTGCATGATCAATCCTACAGGTAAACTGCTGATTGGATCCTCCTGTCTTGAGGGGACAGTTAGTATTTATATTTCCTTTGTAGGAAATATCTATGTTAAGAGATCAACAGTGTATGATTTTTTCTACCTTAAGGAGTTTGGGTGTGGGTGTGGATTTGGGGTGGCCGCGGTGGGGGGCAGCTATGTTTCATATCATATTGCCTCTTGTTTTACAGAAGACTGTCTTGAAGTCTTGGCGTATTATTGACCGTGGGTTAATACCAGCATTTACCTTGTTGTATTTGCTGATTGTTGTATTTGTAGGATAAATAAAGTTATTATTATGGGGAAAAAACGCTATTCTATTAATAGCCAGTAATTTTGAAGAGCCCCCAAATTTTGTGGGTCCTCAAAGAACAGGTCCTTCTATCAGCTTTTATTGTTACTATACTCTTTGTGTCTTCTAAAAAAACACCACTAAAAACAATTGAATGAATTTAAACTATTTAGTTAGGTTACACCTTTAAAAAGGGAAATTAAAAAAAATTCATCCTTGGACATATCTTCTTCTATGATATGAGACTACTTAATTCTTTAGATTATGTCATCCATTGGCTGCACAATTCCAGAAAATACTTTGCGTAGAATTGTTTCGCTTTCCATGAGTACCGTTTTCTGCATTTGAGTCACCGTGACTTTTAAAACAATGTGTTCCTCTCTGAAAAGTTTCCTAGCATTACTTCACAATTTTTCAATCCCTGCACCCATGCAGCCTATAACCAACGGCAGCACAGTGATTTGACAATCTCTTCTTTTCTCATGAGTTTCAAATGCAAGCTGTTTTTCAGATATTTTCTTGCTGATATTTTCCACCTTGGGGCACGCCATATCACATATCCTTATCTTCTTGGATTCTTTTCCCTCTAGAGTCAAATCTGGTCTGATTGCTGAAGTTTGTTTATTCAGAGCATATTCAAAATCCCATACTAACTTTGCTTTCTGGTTTTCAAACACCTGTCCTTTTACCCATCTCTTTTTATACAATACTGTCTCATCAGCCCGGGGGGACACCTATAGATATATAAGAGGGCGGGGATGCTCATCGGAAATTTTGAAAATGACCCCCAAAAGGTACCTGAGTGGGAGTGGCAACAACCTAAAAGGTACCAATTCAAAAACAAAAATTCAAGAATCCAAAAAATAAAAACGATCGATGTGCTCAAAAGACACAAGCCAGACCATTAAAATCGTCCCAGTAATGCTCAATTAGGTATTTTATTTGCCGAAAAACAACCCAAAAGGTACGAGCTAGGTCTCTGGTAGTCCACTAACGTCTGAGATACCCTAAAAGGTACCAGATCACTGATTTTTACCCCTAAAAGGTACGACGGGCATCCCCGCCCATTTCTGATCGGATTCCCCCCCCCCCCCGGGCTTATCACTAACCAACTCGTTCTGTTTTGCCCACTGAATTATTGCCAGCACCATAAGTGCATTATTATGTCTTTTCATACATTCACTCCCAGCCAGCGCTTTACAGCCAGCTATAAAAGGTGGTTGACTGTTTCCTTGTAGGACCCACACAACCTGCATGTTGCCATCCCCAGTAATTAGTCTCCTATTAAATTTTACGAGCGCGCAATCTGATTGGTCAATTAGCCATACTTTATCAGAGTACAGATAATAAAAGTGACGTCACAAGATCAAAACTTTTTACTCACAATCTCTTTTTACTCACAGTCCTTCCAGTCTATTTCATTCGCGAAATAAGCAAACATTTCATCAGTAAACACAAGAAAATCTATCCCTCTAAGTTAAAACAAGTCTGGGAAAATTCCCGCCATTTTCTGTTAGCGGACGCACGCGTTTGCACACACGAACGGCGGGAAAAGGTAATGTGATGAAAGGAAAGCAAACCTCTTTGAACCTCTCAAAACCGCCTTTAAGTTGATTTTTACGCAAATAACACGAAAAACGACACAGCAAATGTAAATGTCAGCTTGTGCGTTTCAAGGCAGCCAAAGCTGACGTCTTTTTTAAACTGGAACCAAAACTTAATTGGAGCTGTAAAATACAATTTGTGAGCTTTTTTGGGTCGAGTATTTTGGATGTTTGTCGAGGAGTTACAGTCTTCGCACAACGTTGTAAAAGCAAGAATGTACTTAAATCTGAGTCTGAGACTCATTCAATATTTCTACGATTTCTGAAAACAAAGATCAGATTTGAACTGTCAACGACATGGCTGTTGAAGACGACGACCAGAAGTTTCTTTACTTATCAGAATCCATTTTTGTACCGATAAGTTTTGCTTTCTTTGCTGGTGAAATTCTATTATGTAAAGCAAATAGACCAGGCGTAGCTATGTTCTGTGCTCTGATGAAACCTCCTGAACTGCTGTAAAACACTCAAAAAGCTATAGAAATCACTCGCCTACGGCTCGTAGTTATAAAGTGTTACGTCGCGTCCGCCATATTGATATATTTAAAACACAGGAAACCCGGTCAAATTTCGTATAGTGTGCGCACGAAAACAAGCGCAGAAGTGATGCGCACGAATGCGCGAGCCCATTACCTTAAAATGTACTGAATGAAACTGACGCCCACGTGTTAATTTTCGTCCAGTGGGCTATATGCTACCATTTACTGGAGCAGCAAATGTGGTGCAAATATGTTGTAAACATATAATGCAAATGTGGTAAATTAATACCGCATTTCTTCATCCCATTTTTCATCCGATTGGCAAATACGGTATTTACCAGATTTGCATTCGGTTTACAACATATTTGCACCACATTTACTACCCCAGTAAATGGTAGCAAATCCAATTTTTCGTCCAGTACGTACGTCACCCGTACGCGAACTTTTGTTTGCTATTCGTACGGGAGTACAAAATAATTTAGATTTTCACAGTCAGTGACTCTGTATTATTTCAGTTAAGAAGATATGATATCTTCGTTCAGATGGAGTAAGCGATTCTTGTAAGCTATGTTAAACTGATTCAGAGTAATTCTACGAGTTTTTGTGGCTAGTGCCTAGGCTCTATGTCATCGGCCTGTATGTCCGTAACACCACAGGAATACCAAGCAATCGAAAGTGACCGGAACAATCGGAACCAAATCGGAACCAAATCGGAAGAGCTCAATAGTGATAAATAGTTTAAGAACCAATAAGCTGATTGAAACTTCGATCAGGTATGAATTATTGGCGTCCCTCTTCGTCCCTGGTGGTTTATCAGGAATCAGAGCAGCAAGCTAGTTAAGGAGTAAAGTGTTAAACAAAAGTAAGTATTTAAATAGCTTTTATTTGCTAATTTTTTTATCACAGCTTCTATAGTTTTCATTTCTTAACGTTCGAATAAAAGGTTTTGCGAGTTTTATTGAATTTTTAGCACGACGATTACACCTATTTTCAAAATTACGCGACCTTTGCAGACGACACTTGAATGGCTTTTTCAGTGTTTTGACTACCGTCAATCAAAGCTCCGACTACTTTGTGCAACAAATTTTCACAACAATTTTACCTGCAACATCGATTTTTGTTGCATGACAAGTTGCGCGCGGGGTGGTAATACCAGCAACATCGCTCTACAACTTGCAACAATGTTACCCGACAAGTTGCACGATTTTGCTGCTCGTATTACCGTACCTTAAGCGAAACAAAAGCGAAAAACAAATGCCCTTCATGGGAATTTACCCAACTCTTATAATGAGGATAAATGGCCATCAATTTTTATGTTAATTAAATCTTTGTGGAGAAATATTAGTAAATCAGTTCTGTGTGGAATGCACAGCAAAAGTTTGAAGAATAATGGAAAGACATGTTTTTCGATCTTCTTCAATTCGCTTTTGAACAGTTAATAAATATCTATCTAATCATATATTTAAGCATGTTTTGGTATCTATTTCACCTGTTATCAAACTCATTAATAATTCATTAGAAAACACAATGGAAATCACTACCGTAACGTAGATCATTATACCGGATAAAGATTTTTGTTCGAATGCATGAACTTTAACTTGGATTTTCTAAGCCAAAAATAGTCAAACTTGGAAAATTAGGATAATTGACAACTAGACGTTTGATAAGTAATATAAAGAACTCGAGAGCGTGTTATATCGGGTCTAAATGATGCACATATTACCACCTAGTGCTTATAGCCACAGGTAGCCCAGTAACGCAGGCGAACAGCGTCTAGTAATCGTAATTGTACCTCTATTAATGATAGTATTTGGAATCAAAGTATAATAGTTAAATCAAAACAAAAGAAAACAAAACAAAAAAACCCTTCCTAATATCAATACACCCTTTGTGCTTTCCCAATGTTTCCTTCGGCTCGGATCTTTATCCACCGATATAACACGCTCCCTGCATGGTTCTTTATATACATTACTTAAGTGCCTTCACTCTAATGAAAACCATTATACGTAGGTTTAATGGATGTTATTATATGTAAGTTTACCAAAAAATTATTCACAAACTCAGAGCTGCTTGAGTTTTAGAAGAAAGACTCCGCTTATCTGATGGGAAACAGGTTTAGCGTGTTTTCCAAGAACTTGTAGCCAATCGTAATCGAGCATTCCCACGGTTATATAAAATGCAAAAACATTGGTGGCAACACCTGCAACTATAAACAAATCAGTGGTTCACTCACGGTATACTGGTATACCCAGCAAAATCCTTTCGGTAATGACTCGGAAGGCACTTCTTTGACTGGCTATGAACAATTAACGGATAATGCTAGTCTTGATTGTATAATCCTATTGAAACCCTTCGTTTGCACACTTATTTTTAGCTGCAAGAACGAAATAGCATTTATTTCCATTGGACCGAAACGTGGGCTTCCTGTGTATAATTTATAAGTAGCCATAGTGCACTGGTAATTTAATTACCCATTACTGCCTTGCGACTGCAGTGGTCTTGTGAGACCACATAAGGGACTGGTAATTATTTACAGGGGGGGGGGGGTTGCAAATGAATAAGGTAACTAGCTGCTCAATTTTTGATGGCCCCTCCTCCCCTTTCTACATACATACACACATAACATTCTTAGAGTGAGCGTAAAAATCTGTGCCCCCTCTATTTGCACCAGGCCCTCCTTGTAAAATAATGTCCGGTCCCTAAAATAGCACTACTAGATTTCGCCGTTAGAGGGATGGCACTTAAACCGTGAAATAGGTATTAGTCTAACAGACATAAGTAGAATTCTAAATTTGTCATCGTATATGAAGTACCATCCGAAATGTCGAACACTTTCAGTTCCAGTTTGGCAGGGCCCCTATGGATATCAGCCCAGTTGCTGAATGGGCTACCCTGTTGAAATAAAGTCTATTATTATCATTATTTCTCAAAATTTTCAGCTACTAAGACAACTACTAAGGCAAACCCTATTATATACGCGCGGGGGGGGGGGGGGGGGGGGGGGACTATATATGCCTCCTCGGGTTTTTGCCTCTGGGTCAAAACCCTGTGGGGGCAACTAGTCATAATTATCTAATATCATGTGGTATTGCAGAAGAGAGCATTGCATAGAATAATACAATACTTGTACAATACCATGTGGGATTGAATACTGAGATCAATGGTAACCTCTCAGCAATCAAACTATGATATTAGTGATATTGCATAGAGCTTTTTCCTGTGTAATATATGTGATTCGATCATTTCAGTATCACGTGATCAAGAACACCTGATCCATGATGAAAGATTCACGCGAAGTTCTTGTCTCCAAAACAATCATCTATCGTCCTTTCGAGCAAAAGGATTATGTTCAATGTCGTGAGCTTTTCTCAAGTGGCATGTTGGGAACGTTTAAACTGATTGCAGAAATGTCATTCTACAAGTACCTGCCTTATGCAGTTATGCTGCTAGTACCTGTTGTTGCCATTAGATGGTCAATTCTTGATGTCTTGGTCTATTTTGGAATCTGTTCAATACTGACTCTAATGCTGTATTTTGTTGCCTATGACGGACGTAAATTTTATCTCAAACATTTAAGTCTCAATGCTGACTTAAAAGATATTGCTGAATATTATAAAGATGGGTCTTGCATGTTTGTTGCTGAGCTGGATGGTAAGATTGTTGGAATGTGTGCTGTGGCCAAGAAAGATCATCACAAACCAGGAGAGGCAGAACTACTGCGTTTGTCTGTGTGCCCTACATTCCGAAAGCAAGGGATAGCAAAACAGCTGATCAAGTTAATTGAAGAGTTTTGCAGAGATCATCAGTACAACAGGCTCATATTAATAACATTAAATGCATATTCTGGTGCATTGGCATTGTATAAAAAATGTGGATTCAAGCATATAGCAAGAGAGCCGTTTCCATGGAAGATCTTGCAGGGAGTTAAAATTGAAACACATGGAAAAGACATTGTAACAAGAGATTGAAATCTTATAATTTCATGTTGCTCCATGTCAGACATGTACTTATTGGTCTTATTGACCTAGTGGGAGGGACAGACACTGAAGTGTAAAATATTTGGCTTGAGGTCATGGCCATACAGAGCAAGTGCAGTGCAAATGTTTGTAAATGCAGGCTTGGTGTCACACATTTGATCATTTGCCACCTAATGAATTGTGGAGAGGAGGAAATTCCATATATTTTTGATGGGGCTGATCACGAGGTGTTTTCAAACAATAACTCTCAGCCAAAAATGCATGCAAAAATCTGACAATCTGGTTCCAATTTATATAAAAGTATCAGTTTCTGGCTGTGGAGTACTGTAAATGGCATGGTTTTGACTCCAAACAACAATCATCCCTGTCCATGTATGTCCAATACTTAGGTATGATATGTTAGAAATTCACAGGAATCAGTTTGTAGTCCCTCATTTTTGCAAGTTGGTTTCTGTGATAAGTTTGATTGGACTTCCTGTGTTTAAAGAAACCTAACAAAAAAGCTAGCACTTATCAGGAGTGATACCTATAAAGAGGCTAAGTAGCAAACTGATGCCTTAAAACTGGGAACTTTGAAAAATATTGACTGGACTTGATTTGACTGTATCTGTCAACAAGACACAATGGTACATGTATGAAAGTTATATCTCTGTTTGTGCTTTCTTAGCAATGACAACTCTGTAAAACAGGGTCATATCAAACATATGTTGTCGTTCGGGCGGGCTTCCTGTGTTTCTACTATTGGGTTTCCTGTTTACCGAAAAGCTAGGTTTCTAAGCCAATTTCAAGATGGTGGACAATGTGATGTGGTTTCATCGCTACAATATCTGCAAGATTTGATGGAATTTTGACAGTTTGAGGCTCAAAATTGCAGGAAAATCAACAAAAACAAATCTACGTGACTTTTATATTTACGTGAATATTATTATTATTATTATTATTATTATTATTATTATTATTATTATTATTATTATTATTATTATTATTATTATCATTATCATTATCATAAACAATGTTGCAAGAAATATACTTGTAGGTTTGGCACTTTGCATTCGATCTTTTGCTACCCCAGGAAAGAGAGGAAGGGAGGAACTCCCCTATGTTTTGAATGGCTGCAATGATTAGAATTTTCATGTTCAACCCTATAACTATGGGGTGCCATATGGGACAATATTATATAGCAACAAATATTTACGGTAAATGAAATATATATGGCTATGACGAATATATAGCTAATTCAATTAACGTTGTCGCTGAAAAAAGCCTAAAGCCTAAAGCTTTGAGATCGGAATCATGAAAATTTTTATCACTGTGACATCATTAGAATAAGAAACTCATTGTATGTTTGCAAATTCTACAACTTGGACACATATTCCTTAATTTCTCATTTATTCTACAGCGAAGTTTGTTAGTAAACAAAAGATAGTTGAAAGGCTTTAGGCTTTAGGCTTTAGGCTTTAGCCTTTGGGCTTTTTTCTACGACGTTAAATGAAATAGCTATATGTATGGCATTGATTCATATATTTTGGGCTAATCATATTCATCCAATTACAAATATATTTAGAGTGCACGGCAAATATTTATACTCTTTTTGATTCGCATATATTTAGGGCATTGCGAAATTATATATAGGTCATTGCTTACAAATATATACAGTTATTGTGCCCGCTATCAAGTTGGGTCAGCGGTGATACTTTTGGCGCCAAACCTGCGATCGAGTGCACCTTGTAAAGATGGAGAACTCTTCTTGCACTCCATCTACTTCTAAAAACTTAGATTGTCTTGTGCATCAGCCAGATTGTTCAACATCCTGATTTTAAAGAATCACTGGAAGTGAGTGAAGAATCTGCATGCCGGATCCGGATCTTCTACAGTCCAAATACAGGGGGAGGGGGGTCCACGGCACGATTCACGAAAAATAAAAATCATGAATCATGAACAACTGTGAGTGTCTGATATATTCCCGAAATAAAAGGAAAGACAACTACTGAAACTACTTAATTATGCTCTCAGTACACTGCTCATGCATTCTTTATATTACATAAGCACTTTGAGATTGAATAAAACTAAAAAGCGCGGAACTGGGACAATTTGATTTACTTGTTCAGTTATTCACCTAGAAAAAGACCACAAAATTCCGAATCTCGAACAACTACTAGGCTACTATAACTGATACTTCTTTACTTTTTGACTTTCAAACTTCCTATTACTCAGATTTTATTTATAGGATTTCTGCACGCACCTCTACAGATGTTTAGTCAAAATGAGGCTGCACTAAACTATACAACGGAAAATAAAAATCCATATCATGTGAGAGGCAAGATATCTAATCTCTAAATATCACACTCACTACCACTAGATTCAATATACTCTACATGTATCACTCAAATCACATGTTGAGTTTGCCGAGACCTTTGTGGCAAGGGATCGGAGAGATCACCGTTTGATCATGAGCAGTTAGTATTTCATGTAAGAAAGACTATTGCTAGCCGTAAAACGAGCAAAAATTTAGGCGTTTACTGACGTAAAATTAATGATAAATTACAGCTAGCCGTAAAAAAGGTCAGTCGCAAAAACGACACGAACTGGGTTTATCTCATCCTCGGGGACCCAGGGCGAAGGGAGAGGGGGAGGGGGAAGGAAAGGAAAAGGGGAAAAGGACGCCCTGGGCGTTTGACTACCCCAAACCATTTCCAACGGCAAAACTTAATCCTATTAGGGATATCCCACGTAAACAAGGTCATATAACAAAAATATCTGGCACATTTCAATTAACGCTTGGATGCTATGACAGTTTAACATGTTTGTGTGTCAAGTTCTGCACACCGAGATCAGGCAAAATTTAAAAAGTCAAACTTTTCCCAAATCCTGTGGGAAGCTTTGCAAACACATCTTGTTTCTGAATAATTTTCGATACAACCAGCTTCTGTTTCTGTTTAAGGTTTTCACGTGTCCGCTCGCTTTGTTTTAAGAGGTGTTGCAATGCGTGGGGTCAACTTGTTTACTTGTAATTTTAGACGAATCGAGCTCAACCGCACAAATGCTTCTGATTGGCCTCATTATAATTAAATTATAATGAGGCCAATCAGAGAGAGGATTAAGTTTTGCCGTTGGAAATGGTTTGGGGTAGTCAAACGCCCAGGGCGTCCTTTTCTCCTTTTCCTTTCCTTTCCCCTCTCCCTCCCCCTCCGGTCCTCCCCCTCCCCCTTCGCCCTGGGTCCCCGAGGATGGGTTTATCTGTTCCCTTATTGGGAGCCCTGGTGCACAACTTGGAGCTAGTATCGGTCTAGCTGTAGGAACTGGACCGGATTTTTATTGGGGCGACAGGTTGGTTGTTTGACTGCTTTAGCAGGATCAGTATGTGGAGGGTTGATTGGCAATAGTCTGTCACTACTGGAACACGCCCCACAACTTGAAGACCCTACGGCAGAAGACGCTGCAGTTTATATGTCCTATGGGACCGCTACAGGAAGTCTGTCCTTGGCAGTTACTGAACATTACTTAAGAATGCCGCACTTGGACGATTAAAGTCATGCAGGAGAAAGGAATTTGTAAAACAGTTTTTCCAGTACTATCAAGTAGGATAGCTTCCCTTTAATGTATAGATGCATTGCATGTACTTTTTGCAAATTAGTACTCTGCATTTTATGCTTCGTAAGTTTATATAATTTGCAGATAAAACAAGATATAAGGCTAGCTAGGACTGGGAAAATGTTATAGAAATTTAACTTAAAATTTGGGATAAACTATTAATATGTTACCTAGCAACAATCTTAAGTGTTTTAATCCAGTTAACCTTATTAGATCTAAGAATAGAATCAGTCAAGAAGTCACGATCTGGTTCACGTGTACTTGGCCTGTAGGTCACACGTAAGCCATGACTTTTAGTGACATGTGATCAGGTGAAATACTTTTAAATGTAATCAATATTTGCAATATCTGTCCAGGCAAATCCGTTACGCAAGGAAATTACTTCCCAGGAATAATTATAGCACTTTATATTCGACTTTTATGCTATGATCCGCTTACCTAGCGTAATCTACGCGGATAATGCTTGAATTGCATATCACGATGAAGGTTTCCATTATAGAACGTATTATCAGTAATCGTTCAACTGACTTTGTTTAGCCTGTTGAGCTGTATTTTGCAATATTATCAAGGCCTACGCCTCCAACAATTGTATTACAATTCGTTAATGTCATCCGGTTTATGACATCTCTCGTTATAAAATGTTAAACCTAGTACTATAAATATGATCATGATGCACTTGTAACTCTTTAGTTAGTTGGTGTTTTAGTCGTCTTGAGAACATGTAATTAATAAATGTTGGAGGAATTTACTGGTACGTCCATTTGGGGTGCACCTACTCATAAGATCCTGTGCACAAAAGTAAGGTATACTGCTCGACATCAAATATATGAAATATAGACACAGAGGTGTATTAGTGCCTTCTCTGTTTTCTCTTGGTAGTTGTTATAACGCTCTGACTTTTGTCCTCATCAGTCAAACTCTGAGACAATTTCAGCATTTAATATAAGCAGTGTTTATGTAACTAAGTTATACTAAGGAGTAAAAAGCTAGAGTTCAAACACAAAACGTGTGTAACATAAAAAGTACTAAATAGGGCTACTTTCTGCCAACTATTGTTTAGATAGTGCTATTTTGTATAGGCGGGGTGGGGGGGGGGGGGGGGTTGAGAGGGAGAAAAAGGGGAGGGGAGAGGAAGGACAGGAAGAGACACCCCCCTAGCGTTCCCTAAATTTTCCCTTCCCCCTCCCCGAGTTCACCGATTGCACGCTTTTTACGTGATTCTATATTTTATTTTTACTACAATATATTGTAAGACTTTTTTATTACATAACTTTTTTATTACATAACTGATAATTACATAATATTAGCACGGCACGTCTGAAAAACAGTCCCACTGATGGCGTTTACCGTGGGTAAATAAAGTTAATGGATTGATTGATTGATTGATTGATAACAGTTTCGTGCAGATGATGTTAAACGTGTGAATTTGAAATAAATGCAATTATCACTGTCTTGTTCGCAAATCTCTCCTGTGGATGACCCAAAACTGCTCAAATGAAATTGAGCCAAATGCAGACACAACATTAACCTAAACATGATGTGTTCTCAACTCGATTTATTTCGTAATGGTTTTTCGATGTTTTTTTAATTAAAGTCCTATCCCTACAGACTTTTTGTTCGAGGGCGCGTAATAAAACCAAGAGCATTTTAAAAAGAACAAAAACCCCAAACGGAGGTACTTAACTTCGGACGTAGTTACTTAATGTGTTGTTTGTACTTTGAAAGATGCATCTACACGAACGAGACGACAGATGTAATCTTTCCCCACAAGAGAATCCAAGTCTTCGATAAAGTATATACTGTACTCTGAGATATACCCATGGCGATTGAATGCGACACACCGACACTGTTCTTGGTTATTACCTTCTTCAATTTTATTTTCGGAGTATTTACAAATGTTGCTTTAGCTTATGCTGATTATATACAATGGAAGATTAGAAGAACACCAGAAAAAATACTCATTGCAAACTTGGCGCTGACTGACGTTATAGGGACGCTCTTGTACTCGTTACTTTTCAGCAAAGATTTGGCAAGTCGCAAACCCCGGATGCCTACAAGAAACCAAACCGCCGTTAAGCCTCCAATCCTAAACGAAACGTTTTTGATGCATTCTGGTTCGTTAATGTGTCATTTGATTATCGCTGCAACTTTGAGTGTCATTGCTATGGACAGGTACGAAGCGTTGACCAAGTTCTCACATCAAAGATGGTTAACTAATAAGAAGTCTATTGCCGTCATTTGTTTGATATGGGGATGCTCTTTCGTGGTTGTCATACCAATGGGACCCCAGAGTGATTCCAAACAAGTCTATACAGCGACAGTAAACATCATTTGGCTCGTTTGTGGTTTCTTAGCAACGACTTCTCTGCTGATGACAACCAGAAAAATTCGTCGCCACAGAGACGAAGTGGAAGTGATCCTTGGCTCAAGACAATCCCAAGTCGAGATCAAGTTTACTAAAAGTGTTATTGGGTTGTGTTTTTGTTCCTTCTTTTTTTCTACTCCTCATGTGGTTGCGTCCTACATTTTGTTAAGAAAAATCTCCACGCCGTGTGTCAAAATTTGGACCAGGCAGGTACTGCATTCTGTGGACTCACAGTGGTTCCTCTCGTTTATCTCATCATGGATAAGAGAATGAGGTCATCAGTTGCACCAACCATACCACAAGCGACACTTCCTTCTTCAAACAACGTTAATACGCAAGTGATCTCCACATCACTTTCCGCTAGAAACTCAATTGGTAGGAGACTCAAAAACAGCGTCGAACCTACAGCAGCCAACCGCAGCCACAACACTCACCATGGAAACAAATTGGGCGTAGAACCAACTGATGATCAGAACATCCCTCGCTCAGTCAGTGTGACATCAGCTGATAATAACATAGCCAACCCTTCGTCACTAAGTGGTCAATCAAAGTGCAGTGTGACATCAGCTGATGATCAGAAAGCCAACCCTACGTCAGTCAGCAACCAATCAAAGTGCAGTGTGACATCAGCTGATTATCAGAAAGCCAATCCTACGCCAGTCAGCAACCAATCAAAGTGCAGTGTGACATCAGCTGATGATCAGAAAGCCAACCCTACTTCAGTCAGCAACCAATCAAAGTGCAGTGTGACATCAGCTGATGATCAGGAAATAAAGCCTCCGCCAGTCAGCAACCAATCAAAATGCAGTGTGACATCATCTGATGATCAGAAAGCCAACCCTACGTCAGTCAGCAGCAAGTGATAACATCTGCGCATGTCTCCAACTTCTATTGTCTTGAACAAATGCATAATTTTGAAAGTATAACTTCTAGCTTATCATACTTCTGCACTCGAGTGTAATGCTCCGAAAAACTTTGGGGGGAGACTATGTACGACTCTATTTATGAGAGAGGTAGCCCTAAGCCAGGTTAAAACCGTAATTGAGGCCACTTCCGTCCAGCGGCTCGCGCATAATCGTCATGTTATCACTTGCTGTTACGCCAGTCAGCAACCAATCAAAGTGCAGTGTGACATCAGCTGATGATCAGGAAGGCAAGCCTACGGCAGTCAGCAACCAATCAAAGTGCAGTGTGACATCAGCTGCTGATCAGAAAGCCGACCCTACGTCAGTCAGCAACCAATCAAAGTGCAGTGTGACATCAGCTGATGATCAGGAAGGCAAGCCTACGTCAGTCAGCAACCAATCAAAGTGCAGTGTGACATCAGCTGATGATCAGAAAGCCGACCCTACGTCAGTCAGCAACCAATCAAAGTGCAGTGTGACATCAGCTGATGATCAGAAAGCCGACCCTACGTCAGTCAGTAACCAATCAAAATGCAGCGTGACATCTGATGATAGTCAGGAAGTAAAGCCTCCGCCAGTCAGCAACCCATCAGAACCCAGTGCGAGATCAGCTGATAATCAGGAAGGCAAGCCTACGTCAGTCAACGACCAATCAAAACGCAGTGTGTAATCTTTAGAATGTTTTGAACCAATCTGTTATCTAATGATTGCGTTCAAAAGGCCATTAGGCAAGTTTATTAATGTGACTACAATTACGATGCTTTTAATGGTCATAATTGTTACAACACATTACATTTTGAGGCGTGCAATAGGACATTTGCACGATGGCGTCATTTTACAGCTATACCAGAATGCTTTACGAATTTTCTTTCTTATTCAGATTTTTATTCCCTCTTGAGAATATTCGAACAATTGGCATTAATTACTTTTCAAAAGAAAGTAGGCAAAGCATTCTGGTAGTTGTAGTATATGACGCCATTATGCACTGATCCATCCAATTTTAACTGATGAGTTACAAATCCGTGAATAAGCCTTTAGCATTATGATGTTTCATACCTCTCTCTATACCACCATCCTTTTGGAGTATCTATTGTTCATCAATTTAAGAATATAGTGTTTGTATTCTCCAGGGATTTTTAAATTTGAATATGAAAGATTATTGAAGAGGATTCTGGTATAGATAGAAGTATGGAACGTCATAAAGGTAAAGACTTAATATGCTAGTTGTACATTGAAGTGGGAAAGCTAAGGGTGTAAAAAATAAATAAATAAATAAATAAATAAAATAAAATAAAATAAAATAAAATAAAATAAAATAAAATAAAATAAAATAAAAAATATGTATACACCTATTTCAAAAAAAGTTGTCACCGCTAAGAGCGATAGGCGATAGGTAATAGGTAATTCCAAGACCGCAAAGCACTATTGATTTCTAATTGATTTACATATGAATTGCCAAATATTTGATGGAAGAGTGTAAAGAAAGATTTAGGATGGCTTAATTAAGAAACCAATAGTGCTTTGCGGTCTTGGAATGACCTATTACCTATCGCCTATCGCTCTTAGTGGTGACAACCTTTTTTGAAATAGGTGTATATACCATAACGGAACTTGTACGCAGCCAGCAGCAAGTGATAACGTTGCGAGTATGCGCGGTCCGCTGAACGGAATTCATGCGATCGCTGGAGCATGCAATGAAAATGGCGGCTCTATTAAAATTCGCTATCGTTCTTCTGCTTATTCTTTGTTGTTTTCTGTTTGTTGAGGGCAGGAAAGACAAGTTTTTCTTCTTACTTTCATAAAAGTTATAACCATCTCGCAAAACCGATACTCAACTTTAGTATTTGAATGCAGTAAAGCCGAAAATATTTCGAAAATGTTTGGTTTGCGCAGTACACGTTACAAATATAAAGCTAAACCGAGTTTTATGCCACATTTAATAAACACAAACACGGAAAAGGAACTTCAAGTGATGACTGTTTTAATGCTTTTATCACTTAAAAATGCTTCAGAAGGTCTACACGTACAATTTAAATCAATTTGTATTCATATAAACTGCAATAGTATTTCTTATTACTTTAATACTTGTGTACCTGTTATGATTAACAAATTTTGTTCAAATTGTGGAGCTAAAGAAAAAGAGATTTTCAACAGGTTATCATCTAAAAACAACATAAACTTTAATATTTCAAATGCAATTTCAAACAGCTGCTAGATCAGTACATCAATACACACTAAGCAGACTTGACACCATTAAACTATGCACACCCACTAAATAATCCTACACATGTAAATGATACACACCCAAATATATGTGTACAGATACTACTGAAATAGTTCAAGAACAAAAAATGTTGTGTTTGGCTGTGATCCTTTTACATATCATAGCCTGGAAGTTATTGATATCACTTCACTAATAGCATCTAATAAACACCATCTCCAAATACTGGACTATGCATATGAGCTGGCTTGTTTGAGTTGCTAGGAAACCCTCATGTATAGTGGTTGCAAATCTATGAGAATAATGGAAAAGATGGCAATTTAGTTGACTTTATCACCTCTCATTATAGTGGACACCCTTTGGATTGTCATTTAGTTTCCGTAATAGCAAGGGTCTATAAATATATACAAGAGTGGGGTGCCTGCAACAGACTGTACACTTCTTAACTTACCTAGTAATTAAGTTAGGAAGTGCCCAGTACGTGTGTTGGCAAACAGACATAAACACACAATCCATTTAACTTTTTTCAAAAGTTCTGGCTGTTAAATTTCAGGATAAATATAATTAACATGCTTAGCTAGCATCTTGATGTTAGGTCTGATCCCTCCTTCAATGCAGATCTATCTTATCTTGAAGGTTTTACAATATTATAATTATAAGATTCATTGTTGTATGCATATACATGAGTAAAATTGTAAAGTTGGCATCCAGAAAAAATAGCTCAACTGTAAAGGACACTTAGGACCTCTCTTTTCTGACTGATTTCTCAAACTCCCGAAAATAATTCATGCTCAATGCTCAATAGCAGCCTCAAAAGAAGCAAAGTGTTGACATCAAGTGATTGAAGATTAATTTAGGCTTAATTTTGACCAGCATGAAATTTGCTTGTACATTACACATTGCTAAATACCATCAAAATTCTCAAACTTCCCCCCTAAAAGATAATCGTTTGAAGTCGTTATTCAACTTCACCAACAGTGGCAATATCATTTTTCGAGACTTTAGGTGGGATATATCTTGGGGTGTAACAAATAATCACTGTCAAAATCACAGGCACCCCAAGCTCTGTTTTAGTTAGGGTGTTTTACGCGCGCGGTGATTATTAGTTTGGGCTACCTGTGTCGTTTGTCAATTTTATTAAGACCATTGGGAGAAAAAACAAATCTCGCTAAAAATCAATAAAATTCTGAAAGCTTGGTTGAACTGTCTCATTTCTTATTTAGATTAGATGTTTTGGAGTCTTTTGGGCTGGTTTTTGGACTCATTTATGCGCGTTTTGTGGGTTTTTGGCGATTCTCCTTTTCACGGTGGTTGTCTCTAGTACTATATTAACTAAAGTAGTTAATATAGTACTAGAGACAACCACCGTGAAAAGGAGAATCGCCAAAAACCCACAAAACGCGCATAAATGAGTCCAAAAACCAGCCCAAAAGACTCCAAAACATCTAATCTAAATAAGAAATGAGACAGTTCAACCAAGCTTTCAGAATTTTATTGATTTTTAGCGAGATTTGTTTTTTCTCCCAATGGTCTTAATAAAATTGACAAACGACACAGGTAGCCCAAACTAATAATCACCGCGCGCGTAAAACACCCTAACTAAAACAGAGCTTGGGGTGCCTGTGTCAAAATCACACAAAAATGGGATTTCAGAGGAATAACTCCGATCGAGTTTGCTGTTATTTTAAAATAAAAGCTTTTGATCCTCATTTTTAACTACCCACAAGAAATACTGATGCATAAAGACCTACCTTTTTGGTACACTGTCCTAAAATTCATTGTTGATAGCTCCAGGGCCATTCAGAATTTCCATGAACACATGTCAACAAACCACTTCTTCCACACTTCAGTCAACCAAACCAAGTGAGAAATTTAGCAAAATTTAGCAGGAAAAAAGATACCTTTTTTTATACAGACAGCTTTAAAAAGACTCCATAAATATTTTGGGTGGATAATAAGTGTTCATGGAAGTACGAATAGCTTGAAATAATCCTTTCAAACTGCCACATTTCACTAGTTTCGTGCCGCCATTACGAGTTTCGCTAGAACGCGCACTGAAGTTTGACGCATGCGCAGATGTTATCACTTGCTGCTGTACGCAGCCAGCATATCAGTACACTTTTTGGAAAACGACGCGGTTCAAAACAACGATTTGCCAAGCCAAACCCAAGATGAATAATGGTTTTATGTTGAACGATTTCACATATAACTCACTTTTACTGAATGCAAATGAGTAAAATAATATGCTAATGCAAAATAGCATGTTAAGTAACAATGCGTGTAAAAAGTAGGCAACTCTCTATTGTTCCATTTCACTTTCCCCATAGAGCGATAACACTTAAACCGTGAAATAACTTAGTAACTAAATAGAGACAAATAGTAGCAAAACCCTTTGTTTTCTATTGTTTCATTAGTACTATTTGTACTTTTTAGTTAGTACTTGTTTCACGGTTTTAGTGCCATCGCTCTATAAGAATGGTTGGATTTTCAGGTTGAAAAACTCGTTACATTCTAATTTCAAATTGAATTTCAAA
The DNA here is from genome assembly GCA_029948255.1 of Telmatactis stephensoni. Lineage (NCBI taxonomy): Eukaryota > Metazoa > Cnidaria > Anthozoa > Actiniaria > Isophelliidae > Telmatactis > Telmatactis stephensoni. The sequence continues at coordinate 187,876 of JALIZF010001286.1, read as the reverse complement.
ACTTGCTCTTAAATCAAAAGTAATTTACCATCAGGTGTTTTCCAAAGCATTTGATGGTATATTATATCTATATTTAGCCATATATGATTATAAGTCCTTTACTCGTTTACTTTAATTATGAATTTACTATTCTCTCTCTTGTCCCATAGTATTTACTTACTCACACTCATGTAACTTACTATAGTTCCTTTTCTTTTCCTACATATTTAACACAACTAAAATATATAAAACCAAGGCCATACTCCTCAATATTCAATTTTATTTCATGGTGGCAGCCAACTCGAAAGTTTAAACTACTTTGGCTGCCGCACACATTTCATTCATTCATACCGCATTATTTATACCATTATAATTAATATTCTATTTATTTTTAAAAAAACTAGCTTGTAAATATTATTTATTGTATGTATGTATGTGTGAATAAAAGAAAAAGTGTAAAAAAGTGTTAAAAGGTTGAGAATACGTCAACCTATGAACAACATGTTATGGAAATAAAATGCGTTAAAACTCTATATAACAGGCAAGTTTTTTTGTGTGTGAAAAGCTTCATTCCAATAATCATGAGATTCCAAAACAATAGCCAAGAAAAGCTTCCAATTTTCCATGTTCCCCACATAGAATTTTTGTTTTAATAATAATAATAATAATGATCATTTATATAGCGCCTATCCAAAATCTGCTCTAGGCGCTTTACAAAACATATACTGAACATGCATGGTAGACTGTGAGCATAGGATGGCGCCTTGGGCTGCCGCTACACAGTCCGTACCATGAAAAAAAACTCAGAAAATTTTTGACCAAGAGAAAATCGACTTGTGAACTAGGGAGAAATTAATGTAATATCTGATGGAGATATGCTGGATTTTCATGTTTTAGCCAATGAGATGGATGGATTAAACAATATAAAATTATCATCTTTCTGCATTCAGTGCATTAGTGATGCCTACCTCTTACTCGGCCATTGCTTCAACGCGTAGAAATGAATATCTCAACGCAAATTCTGTTATTTCTAACGAGATGTTCCGATGAGATTACGATCGAGTCTAATCTAATCAATAACAAATCGTTAGAGTCGCATTATTTTATCATTGTCGCAATTTCCTGCATTAATAAGAAGTCAACCATTTATTATGTACTTCAGTTTTTATTTCAAGATTTCGCGGATAGAGTGCATGCACTTAATCCGTGAAACATAAATAGTACAAAATAGTGCTAAATTATGGTAATTCCTTTATTTCCTATTGTCTAATCAACACTATTTACTACTAATTAGTAGTGTTTGTTTCACGGATTAAGTGTAGGCACTCTAACATTGGCAAATGTACTACTTGTGATTACTTTCAATTTTGGTCGCACAAAGACCCAAAATTTGAATCTAATTTGAGCAGTTGTGAAGAAAAAAAGGCATATCCGGGCGGACCAATTGTAATTATTGACAACTGAACGCCTGCAATTCGAAAGTCAATCGAAATTTTAAGTTTTTATTTCCGCGTAATAGGTAAATAGTCACATAGGCGAAAAGACTTGTCAAGATTAAAAGCAAAAAATGTCAGCAATGAAACAGTTTCCACATAAGGAAAATTAATCAAGCTACGGACAGCATAATCATGACGATTTTCACTTTTCTACGAGAACTTTTAAACAAAAGTCAAATCCTGTTACCTATGGAATTAGAATTTGTTGTTAAGATCAATATTCGATGCTAGTTGGTCCAAGTTGAAATTCAAGAAAATAATAATTAAAACAGTTTGAAATTAACGCTTGAATATTCAGAATGAAAACGAGTCTTTAGTTATCTGAAAAATCACCTGTTTCCGAAGATGAATAAAGAGATTTGCTGTAGAGTAGTAGTAATTATTTTTCTGTTTTGTCAGCATAAAGTAACTGAAATACATGATTGAAAACTAGAATTTGAATAAAAAAGGAAAACAAAAGCTTACACGAGCGCTAGCTAACCACAACATTTTTTACAAAACCAACCAGGCGGGCAAAACGATAGAATCTCATCTTTTTAATTTTTATTTACCTAGAATAACAAATACCTTGGTCTAATGAACCCCAAGAAATGAATGAACTCAAATTTATTTCTTTTTAATTGAATGAAAAAATACATTGGTGGAAATGGTTTTGGATACTAAATTTAGGAGACGATTTTGAAACAGATTCAAGCTGATGGCATTTGAGTAACATTTCGTTTCACATGATTTGAATATTTTGCGCCGTTGGAACACTACATGAAGTTTTCAGAGATTTTCAGTCGAAAAATAAATACAAATTGAATAAATATCAAATCGATTCAATAAAGGTAAGATAAGCGTCAGCTTACTGATGAAACGTAGGCGAGCATATTTGATGAATAAGGTGTTCGTCGAAACCTGAAAATAGTGGTGTGATTTCAGTCACTTGTCAGTTTCATTTGCATTTTGTTGAATAATTTTGCTTTCTCATCTCAATTTAAATGACTCAATCCCGACATCCATTCCACCGTTTCTTTTATCCTTTTCTACCTTTTCTTTTCCTTCATTTTTTCCCTTTTCGTCTCACCGTCTTTTGATAAGGTCCCTGATGCTTCTGCGGACGATTTGACTCCGAAATACATAGACAAACGGATTTAATGTTGAGTTTAAAATCACTGCCGTGTCAGTTAAAGGATAAATCACATGGTAAAGTGTAACCTCATTTGTAGCTTTGGTTTGAAAAACTGCCGAACTTATCAAAGTTGGCAAAAGGCAAACCGCCAAAGTTCCTGTCAAAATTGCCGCAGTTCGAGAGCTCTTTGTTTCCGGAATGCTCCTTCGTTGCGTAGACTCGGCGCAACTTTCCGAAACCGCCGAAAGTGTAGGTTCAGGTACAGTTTTGCGATTTCTTTGAACAAGTTTCTGAACTCTGCAGTAAACGACCAGGGTCACGGCCAAGCATGATACGATTAAGATCGTAGCGATGGTTCCCAGCGTGGAAGTTGTTGTACCCACTGCGAAACGAACAACACTGATGAATACGATCCAAATGAACCAAACAGCGAAGATGAAACGAATCAACCTGGATTTTGTCACAAATTGTTGGTACTTGAATGGATAAAATATTGCAAAATATCTCTCTATTGTAATAATCATCAAAGTTAAAATCGACAGCCCCGTACAGAAGAACACAGTACTAGTGTAAACTGCAAGGGCTATGCATGAGAAACCACGTCCTCGTCCTTGGAGCTTGCTCGCTTGGAAAATTACAAATGCTGGCTGAGCCACTAATGCCACAAGCAAATCCGTCGCTGCCAGAAATAAAATAGATGTATAGTAAACTGTTCGTAGTTCTAACTTTCTAAGAACTCCAAGAAATACAAGAATGTTTCCGATTAGAGTAAACGGCAAAGACACGGAGTTAAACACACATGTGAAAAATGTTACAGCTTCAGAAGCGCTCTCGTGTACATAGGAAACCATATTAACTGTGAAGGGAAGATGTCCACAGATGCTGGAGTTTGATTGCATGTCACTTGTATTGAGTTCCATAGTTTCGGACTGTGTCAAAACGGCATCGATCGAAGTTAAAATCTCCTAAGCTTATAATTTCAGGTTTATTTATAGTTAAAGAATTTTGTTGACAACCTCGACAGCTGCTTGTCTCAGCTGAGTGGGCGCAGTGGTTGGTTGTTTTCCTAGGCCATCAGCACCCCAGTTCCACTGACCACATCCTGTGCGCCCGGCCGGGTACAGTATTTCTCGAAGACAACGGCTCAACTTAGCTAATATCTAAAAGAAAGAATATACTGTAAAAATCGATTTGTTGCTAGTAACTTTGCAATCAAAATGCTATTTTTAAGTTGCGTAATTTACTATTTGTTTTTCTTTTACCGATTTGTTTGCAGAAAGACTTTTTGAGAACACCGCTACTGAAACATCAATCCGCATTGCTAGAATGGTTTTGACTGCTTGACAAACACAGTTCTCGTAGCAATATATAGTTCATGGTCTACGTAAATAGCGAGTCATGTCAGACGACGGAGAGCTGTGTCCTGTATTTACCTTATGCCTGTAGACGAGCTCAACAGAGCTTTCAACTAGCTGCAGCGAAAATATTGTTCTCGGAGTAAGTACTGATCTAATTTCTTCGAGTCTATTTACTGTACGTGAAGTTCCGATAAGCCTAGCTCGCAGAAAGAAAAGCAGCAAAAAGGTTTACAGAGGTCCCAACAATTTTCATTGCATACCTGGCCTACAGCTATAGGACAATTGTGTCAGTTACTATTCATGATCACTCAGTGCTGTTATTTAGTCTGCTCTGTTTTAGTCTGTGCTACTCTTAACTAGTAATGCTCTTATCTGCTTTGTTCTTTTCTGTTCTTTATTTTCGTTCTTTTTCTGGCACCAGAGGTACGTATGTGCGTATAGATAGCTACGCCACTGGAAAACGTTTTTGTAGTTTTTAATGTATCCAGCCCAAAAGCGAACAAAAGAGTAAACTCTGCCGTCATGTCAACAGGCTCTTGACTCCTTCGATAGAATGATTTCCCGAAAACCAATATTTGGAAAATAGCAATAACATTTCCCAGGACAAACAAGAATCTTAAAGAAGAAAGTAGCCTTTTCCAAGGAAAAGCTCAATTTGATTAACTTAAAACGGAATAGAGAATTCTCCATGAGAATCTTATTCCTTGATGCAGTCAAGGTCCCCCTTCCCTCTCCCTTTCGCCTGTTGTCCCCAGCTCCTTAGGGCCGCTACGCAGGCTAGGTGCAATGCGTTGTGAAACGTCTCGCAACGGCGATCGACACAAGTCTCAGATGAAAGTTTCAGCGTGTAACATTTACAGAAAAAATTGCACCGTGAAACAGCGCCTTATAATTGCTTGGCATCTGAAGTAAGCGTTGTATGAAGGGAAGTGTGTTAGGGGTTGGTCAGACTCTTTTTTAAATTCATATACCTTTGGGGAAAAGTGACGCCTCTTTCTTTAAGAAATCGAAGAGAATCAAGAGACCATAATACTAAGAGAGCGAAGCTCAGTATTGATGTCTGTGCCATGTTCGTGGCGGCTAAGGCTATTTTTAGTAACTTCGCCAGTTGCGCGCGCAAGGCCCTCAACCAATAGAATTTGCTTTTTGGCGTGCGCGCGGAAGGGACCGTTTGAATTCTATTGTTTAAGTGCCTTGCGCGCGCGATGGCGAAGTTACTAAAAATAGCCTTAGCCGCCACGAACATGGCACAGACATAAATACTGAGCTTCGCTCTCTTAGTATTATGGTCTCTTGAGAGAATTTAATGATCAATTTTTGATTTCACGATCGAGTTTTATCCTCCTGTTTATAAACGGTAACAAACTAAAGATAGTATATATGTAATCTAGTTATAGTGTAATTAGTATGTTATCTAATTGTGAAAATTATACATTAATTACAGCCAGCCCAGTACATTATTTGGCCAATCTTTTTCTGAAGTCTCATAAGCTCTAAATACTAAATTGACCGCTTTGGAATTCATAATTTTTTGTAATTTTCATGTAATGTGTCTCAGCTTTTTTTCAATTCTTTAGCAATCCGTTTTCCCTATTTTCATCAGTGTACACCTATTGAAAATACCTTTATATAGAAACCTTATTTGCTGAGTAACAAGAACATGTGGTATTGGCTTTAGCATCAGTAAGTGAAGTTCTTTAGTGTATAAGGTCAGAGCAAGCTGAATTTGGGTAATCGTGTGGGATTTTTGTGGTTTTTCTTCCCATACTCCCTTTCGGGTGAGTGCGTAGGCTTGATACCGACAATGTTTATTGAAATAGGTGTATACCTGGTCGCGTGACTAGCGATAAACTTTCTTTAGTTTGTACATAAAGGTTCACACGCTAGGGCGAGGGTTTACTTTGCAAACCCGAGCCCGTACGCTTGAACCGTTTAAAAACCTCCATTCTACATTTCATATTTTTTGAAAAAAAAAATTCAAAAATTTATGAATTTTGTCAAAGAAAATCCAGGTTAAAGTATGTAAATTAGGATAAGTCTTTAGTTGAAATTCAAAGACCCCTGTCATGGTTATGATGTTCACTGTGTTCACTTTATGAATTATTAATAAGGTTTTTAATAGTTGATAAGAACAATAGAAAACAATTGGTTTAAAGTCTACTACTAACTATCATGCATAATATTTTTCACGGGCTAATAAAATTATACTCTATCTTTCCTACATGTCCGTTGTTCAAGTTTCAAATGAAAGATACGTCCAGCTGAACAATTTACCACTATATAGCAAGATTTTAAATCAATAGAAAAAATTTGTCTGCTTCTTCATCCCCGGTGCACTTCTGAACGTCAATAAAATTTGACAGTTTGATAATCGTTAAACAAAGAACTTTTTCAATCATAAAAAGGTTCACTAAATGAGAAAATATTCCATCTGCGCAGTGGTGTGTCATATAGTACAGCTATCGTCATATCAACGATTTCAGATTAAACACATTGAAATTGATATATTGCTTTTACGATTTCTCCAAATTTCAGCTAATTAAAGGTATAGATTTTTTGGTTACGAGTCAAAAGGAAACTAATGATCTACTATTTTTTATATGAATACTTATGTGTTCTGGTTTTACGTATATATTTGTACAATACAAAAAGCTCGCACGTTGGTCGCTGTACTCGTGATATACACTTACGTTATACACTTATTTCGCGAAAAGCGTCGCTGTTCAGAGCAAAAAGCGTCAAGCCAACCGGCCAAAATAAATGGTGATTTTATGTTGGGAATGCTTCAAATCAGACTTGCTCTAACTATAATTACAAAATGCGCACTCAATTCTGTTGATAACAAGTCTGATTTGAATACATTACCAGCACCAAATCAAGACTAAACCAGCATTCATTTCGGTCTTGGGCTTGTTGCTTTCAACTGCGACGTCTTTGAAATAAATGTAAATTCGATGGAACATGCTAGAGAACAACAAAAGGAAGCGCTCTTCAAGAGAGGGCGAGGACTAAATCAACTATGCGTTCTATAGTATGCACGGTATATTTGGTTTCGTACATAATTCATATATTCTTATTGAGCAATAAGCTGATCACCTGCTAATCTTTGAAAGAAATTATTCGGGAGGATACAAAAATGAAACAAGACAAGATGAAAACGAGGAAACAGAATAGAGAGGAAAAAAGGGAGAATAGAGCAGAAAGAGAATTGAAAGCACAAAGAACGGTATTCTTCATTCCAAAAATAAGTCGCGCTAGCTTGAACTTTAAAAGCAAAATTGAGAAAAACAAGAAAAAATACAAACCTGTGTAAGCTTCTGATAGAACTCGAAAATTACAAATTAAGACGCCGCCGCAAAATTTCCCAAATTGCAAAGGAACAGTGAAGCACGTCCAGGTTACTAGTTTCATCCGCTCAACGTATTACACCTTTTAAATGTATCAGAAGACTTTCCTTTATGTCTTCACTGTGAGTGGCATGGATATAATTCCTGTAGACAGCTAGTGAATGGCTGTCACAAGTTGGTGACTATATGTCATTTCGTTTGAATCATTGACGTATATCGTAGACGCTGAACACGCACAGCTTTTATATTAAAGTGGCCTATGAATCAGACACTAGGATTATCCTAGCAGGTGAATCATCCTACCTGCTATACATTTACTGCATTCTGTTTAGTAGGATGATCCTAGTACCCGAAGTGAAGACACGAATTTCCATGTAAACAGAATGCAGTAAATGTATAGCAGGTAGGATGATTTGCCTGCTAGGATGATCCTAGTGGTAGGATGATCCTAGTGCCATGTGAACACCCCCTTAGTGTTTTATAAAATTTACTGTCTGACATTCAAGACGTACTCCAAAATCCTGTGTGTCTAGGGTTAATATTGACGATTGAACACGTACACTTTAATTAAAGTTCCCAAAGGCAAACATTTTTTAGCGTTTTTATAAAATTTACTTAGAGACTCCAAACTCCTAGGCGTCTAGGGTGTTCAAATTGACAATTTTATACTCTCTCAACAGCCTGGGAGTAACGTAACATTCACTGCCGGAAGAAACTCGAGCGTTCTCGTCAGTGACTTTATGGCCTAAAGTACATTTTCCTTAAAAAGCCTGGCCATGGCTGAGCGTGGATAGCACTATCCGTTGGATGAATTCTTATCCAGTGGACAAAATGGTGGTGTTTTCGTGCAAACGCAGCCGCTCCTTTGTGTCGTCACGCAACGCCTTGGGAAGAAAAGGATCACCTTGATTGCGTCTACAGTAAAAATATTAAATGATTCCCAAATAAGTAGTGTATTTTGACAAACTCGACATTTTGGGCCAACTTTTATAATGCAGAATAGGTCACGTGATGTCAGAAATATGCAAATTTTTATATGTGGTTTTGTCACGTGAGAACCAAATATTTTTTAACTATCGAAGATAGACAACCATACTAGGAAGATTTTGAAAACCGTTCACAAGACTCGTCCAATTACAGTGTTTTTATTATTATTATTATATATTTTTTAAATCAGGAAATATTATATTTAAAGTCTTTATAGTTATTAAATTATTATTAAATTATATTCTCTTTGAGCAATCAAAGATTAATATATATTTTTACATCCACATATATATGTTTCTTACTATCATTGATCTTTAGTTTTATTAATTGTCATGCGCAAGAGATAATTTTATTGATCAGGCGCTATATAAATTATTAAATTATTATTATTATTATTGTTTTTATCATTTTGCTTAGAGTCTCTATACGGTCAATTTTGCACTGAATGTTCGGTATTTTGTCTATTTTCTGTACTACATGGTTGGCCACGTGACAGCGAAAACATTTCAAACCCGTTAAATCGTAAAATGTCTCTACGTTTCTCCAAGTTACAAAGTCAAATCTTTAGTATTATTCCTAAAACTTCTCATTTTAAGCTAATTTAATATTTGATGTGCCTGACTTCCAGGCCTAAGCATGCTCGCGAGTTGGCTGCAGAGGATCGCGGGCGCAGAAATTCGACCGTACCATTTTCACAGGCATACGAATGTTGACAGTCCTTCAGTTCTCCTTTCACCTCTTGTTTTACCTAATGAATACAGGTGTACAATGAACGTTAGAAGGTAAGAGGTTCGCGGTTAAAGCGAATTGAAAGCACTAATGATGGCCAAAAGAAGCGTAAAGTAGCTGGAAGCAGACTCAATGTCAAGCCTTCATGGGATTTCGTTTGCTATATACTCTCCTACCACCGTCGTAATCCGGCGCGGGTGCACAAAACTTCAACAGGTCAGGAGACTAAAGTTTTCCTAAAATGCTTCGATTCTACTCATGCTCGCAACTGTTAGCAGTGGACACACACACACAGTGCAACTCCATTTGCTGTTGGACACAACGTTGCAGAAATGGGCATTCAGGCAAAAATGGGCTTATTACAAAAGAAGTTAATAAAGGATCCGCTAAGCGGGTACACGTCACCCCTCTCAAAGGAAATACTGACCCTTAGAATCAAAAGTCACTAGGAGGGCTAGGTAACTGATGACTCGTAACAGGTGGATCACAGGAACACTTGATCAAATACCTGACACTATATCTATATCTGTCACTTTTTTATCTTATCAATTCTGATTATTGCAAATTTTCTCTCATCTCAAAACACTGGAATAAAAGGTATGTTGTTACCATGTGCGATTTTACTTTATTTCTATGGTTTTTAAGTAATATGTGAATGAGTGCATATTGACTCTAGAAATTATATGTGAATCTTGTCGATTGACACCCCTTGTATGTTCAATATTCTATAGCTTCTTCGATTGGAATGCCATTTGAACTTTAAATTGGAAAGATTTTCAGGATTTAGATAATACTTGAGACCAGACCTGTCGCCAGCATGATATTTATTGGTTGGGGAAGGTTTGAATTCCACCATTTACAGATGGCCTTTGGAAAGTGGAATAGGAAATTATATTTAAGGAATATAAAACGCGCGCGCATGTCTCTGTACTGTGATATAAACACGATGGAAGATGTAGAGCAAGAAAAAAGGCAAGCTTAGGAACACGAGGCGTAGCCGAGTGTTTCTCTTGCTTTTCGAGTGCTCTACATCTTCCAGAGTGTGTATATCACAGTACGAGTGCTCTACATCTTCCAGAGTGTTTATATCACAGTACAGAGAAATAAGCAATCGTTTTATACTGCTTTTGTAAAATATTTTCGACGTTTTATGAGCGAGCCATGTCTCTGTCCTCTGATATAAACATGGTAGCCAGCCAATCAGCACGCGCGTTGTATCTCAAATATTTTATAATTGAGTGATAATGATCCTGAAATGCACTGAAGATATCGATAACTATATATTATTCGAGAGATTTTGTTTTACTAATCATCATATTTTGTTTATTTGTAGATGCATCGGTTCGTCATTGCAAGTGCTGTGCTATTATCCCTAGTGATAAACAGCCATGCTTTTTTTTGTCCTGATGGCGTTTCAGAATGCCCCGGTGGTAGTACCTGTTGCAAGTTCGCTTACGGAGAGGAATATGGTTGTTGTGACACCCCGAACGCAGTCTGCTGTGCAGATGATGTACACTGCTGTCCCGAGGGATACAAGTGTGGTAAAGATGAAACATGCGTGAAATAAAGACGCTCCATTCTATGGTGTTGCCATGGTAACAAGTAATGATCCAGTCAAACTGTTGTAATCGTAATTACGGCATAAAAGACTACATAAATTCTTCAAACCACACACAAAAATGATACTGATTTATAGTCGACTTGCTTATGGAAATGAAAAATTCAAGAAAAGAAAACATTACAAAAAAACACTTCACACTAAAAGACATAGAGAAAAAACGGGTGTTAGGGTTAGTGTTATCAGTAGTTGTTTTCAAGTAGAGTGCTTACAATATATCCGTGAAAAAGTTAGCGAACTAAATTGTACTAAATAGCGCGAAATCCTTTGTTTTCTCTTGTTTAATTAGTGCAAATTAGTGCAATTTCTTACAAAGTTTTTCACGGATATATTGTAAGCACTCTAGCCACGTAGACTACCGATTATGAAAAGTACTTCCTTATCTTTTATCAAATCCTCGATAAAACAATTTTATGCTAAGGTTTCATACGTGTAACTTGTTTAAGAACATTACTCATATGGTTGATACTGAACTTAGTCTGCGTTGCTGGGCGGAGGAAGAAATGAAAGAAATTTCTTCCTCCGCCCAAAAGCCGCAGACCGCCAGCAATTACCAATTCATCATAGAATTCACGGGAAATGAGACTCATGAGACCATCCCGCAAGTTGACGACATCTCAACTATTACGTTCGCAATATTACAACCGAAGCGTCTGACAGAATTCTCCTACTTGAATCAACTAAAACCGTTTATCAGTTGAAATTGAAAGATGCCAGATCAGAAAATATTGTTGTTCTCAGTTGTATCTCACTGTGTCTACTATGTGCTTGATAGCCACTAATGTCAATAAGCGCTTGCATAGCTCAAACTCTTGATTCTAAAGGCGCAGTTATATACACGCTGTAAGTTTCCTCTGAAACTTGCCTCAATCGCCTTTGCGAGACAAGTTTCACAACGCCGTTACACCGTGTAACATGGTCATGTAGCTGAAACTTTCCCCGGGACGATTTCACGAAAAGTAGAACTACTTTCTAATCCTGCAACAGAAACGTATGTCGCGAACAAGTTTCAGGACGAAATTTCAGCGTGTAACACCCCTTGTGGAACTCATCTCCCATCGGCGATCGAGACAACTTTCAGATAAAAGTTTCAGCGTGTAACAGCGTCTTAAGGGTTTATATGAAGTACCAACAATTTTTAGGCTTTCAGAGATATACAGCTACTTGAAATAACGATTTAGTGTAATTAAATTAACGTATGTACAAAGATCAGTCTGAAATAAACAAACGTTATTTGGTTGTCAGACAGAGTTAAAATTGAATTAGCTGGGAATTTTTCATCTATTCATTCATCTACCCAGTGCATCCATCATTCATCCATGCATTCACTCTATTTATTTATTTTATCTTCTTCCTCTTTTATGCACTAATGTGAGAGCTATATCTTTCAATTTCTTTTCCTGGCAGTGGAGCCCAAGTTATCAAAAATACATGAGGCCACTTATCCTGCGTTGTGGCCGCGTAGCGGCGTAAGGGATTGGGGAGGGGGAGGGGGGAGGGGGAGGGGGAAGAGGGGGAACTGGGGAGAGGAAGGGGAGGGAACGCCTACAATGAAACCCCCACATTCCTCATATTTTACGTCCACATTCTGGACGTAAAATTCCCATTGGTTAAACGCCTGTCAACTAGTCGCGTCTATTGTTTTGTTTGAAAGATAATCCCCTGTCTTACCCTCCCCTTACGCCGCTACGCAGGCTAGAGGCCACTAAGGCCCACCAATGATGATTGACAAACCAGACAGTCGGCAGACTAGAACTCTAGAGTCATGCAGATTTGTGCTAAAGACTTCTTTACGTAACGGACGCTAAGGGCTGTTTCCCATTTGTCTGGTTCCCATAGTTGGTCATCGTACATATCAACTAAAAGCAGGAGCAGGAGCGATACATTTTTGCCTAATGCGGCGAGATACTACCAAGTTTTAGTATGTCACCACTGTTGTACAGACTGTGCAATAACTCTGGGATTACTAGAGTTTAATAGCTAGTTTAATAGCCCATCTACCTCCCAGGGAATTAGTGCAGAATTTTCCAATCAGGAAAAGTCATGGTGTGTCTTATTGCCCGAGATTACTGCTTGCGTAAATTCTCGAGAGACTCAGAGGTATAGTAATTGTTTTCTGCTCTTGTCCATGTAGAGCAACCCAAACTCTAAGTACTCATACTCGGGGTGGGTGAGAATAATATTGATTTCTTAGATTGGACATGTGGAACACCAGTGAGATACACAATTCCACTGATACCACTTAACTTGTGTCATCGACCAAAATGATATTTATTGTACCAAGTTAAATGACATATTCGAGCCATCCAGCAGAAAACAGAATGCAATAAATGTATAGCAGGTAGGATGATCCGCCTGCTAGGATGATCCTAGTGCTAGGATGATCCTAGTGCCATGTGAACACCCGAGAAATACGTTGCATCAAAGTACTGATCTATACTCCGTTGGCATTAGCATTTATAGCGCCGTCACTTAACACCCCATTGTTTTGGTGAGTTTGTGTCCATTCATTTCACCTACTGGATTGACGACAACCGAATTTATCAATTCAGTTTTCATGTTGGACACTAGGAGGAAATCATGACCCCTTTAGCAGCCGAATATTGTTCGTTTTTTTTTAATTCACTGCCACAATTATATGCATTCGTTCTGCAAATTGCATGATAAAGTACAATCATGCAATTCCATATAGAATTAGAGTGTTGACTCGGAACACATTATCATAACGAGTTTGTGTAACAACTATGGCTTAAAACGATTTGCCCTGAAGCTCCATACCAAGCTGTTTTAATAATATAGACATTTGTGCAGTGTATTGCCCACAATTATAATCGAAAGACCGTGGGTACAAGGCAGTTACAAGAGTTTCCGATGGAAATCTTAGCACTCTTTACAACTGAGATGTGCTCAGTTCTACAGAGTTAAAAGCTTATCTCTGTAAGTCTTTATGCGGTTTTGCTCACAACGACAACTATAAATAGTAAAAGTCGTTTTATATATTAGCCGGGACACGTCCCATGCTATTAAGTTTCGGTACATCGTACTCGAAAGTGAGCTGAGCGACTACCATCGCTGGTACAATCGCTATTCCACGGTTAAACCGATGGAATTTGAGTTCATAATCTACCAACAGGACACGTTCATGTCAGTCGACTGAATTTCTAACAAACAACAAATGTTTTCTTACCTTTTCTCTGATACTTGATATCTTGCGAATCTTTCGTCGAGAGCAACTTAAACACGTCCGCCCTAGTCACGGCAAACACATGCACTGATTCGCGGCGGTGCGTGCGCATCTCATGGTAACCCGTATGTATGTAATGATTTGATAGAACAATATAAAATCATAAAAATGTAATATAAAATATAGAAATATAAGAATATTTACATATAAAGACCTAAATACTTACGGCAATGGCCAAGTCTCGGAGTAAAATATGTCAAATGCTCGAGAAGTCAGTAATTTAACTGTTCGGCTTTATGTACAGTAGTATTTTTGGCTAGTTCGCTCGCTAGTTTCCGCTTGTTGAGTTTTACGCATGCGTACATTAAAGGCTTTTAAAACTTTCATAAAATGCAGTAAATAGGGGGCTCGAATCACACCATTAGGATAGTGCACACAACACCCAACTCGCGGGTCTTTGCATATCAAACATATCTCTATAAAAATGTGTCGTTCGCACGGCCATGAATTAAGTCTATTCCATATCTAGGCAAACATTACCTTATTTGGAAGTAACGTAGATTTGTTTTTGTTGATTTCCTGCAATTTGGAGCCTCAAACTGTCAAAATTCCATCAAAACTTGCAGATATTGTAGCGATGAAACACATCACATTGTCCACCATCTTGAAATTAGCTTAGAAACCTAGCTTTTCGGTAAACAGGAAACCCAATAGTAGAAACACAGGAAGCCCGCACGAACGAACACAATATGTTTGATATGAGTTAAGGTGTCTAATAAACCAAAAGTGTTATTAAAATATACAAAAAAGTGTTTAAATTGAACGTTTTGAAACTTTCTTCAAAGTCATTGAAGTGTAATTTTCACATCAGCTATTCAGAGCATGTGCCTCATTAGCTACTAAAACCTTTGTCAATACTTTGCAATGGCTAGAACTGAACAGCACTGATTAGACTGCAAGAAACAACAGTCAAGGATTCGTGACATAAAAAATAATTTAAGACTACATGAATAATAAGGGGGAGGGGGTAGGAGTACTCCCTATCACCCTATAATAGACTATACGTGGATGCTCCGCCGAAAAGGAATAATTTCCGTTTTTATGTTTATATCTATTTTTATCGAAGTGTATTACTCATGTCGAAACGCATACGTACGTAAATGATAGTTTTAAACATTAGAAATGTTTAATTGTTAGCACTCTTTGCTCTGACTATGGCGTTGTTTTCAGTACACGCCGAAATACATATAAAAGAGTTTTCGTCAAAGGTATATAAATGGATTTTAAAAGGGTACTTTTTGTCAAAATTTGTATATAAAAAGATAAGGCCTCCCCGCTCCCCCTGGATGAAATCCAGAGTTCGGCCGTCCAATTATGTCGGCGTCTAAACCGGCTCCCCCACCAGATTCTTTCTGGTGAGGAGGGTGGCATGACACCCAGCAGGAATAAAAACAAGACCTGTCAAAGGGCGGATGAGCTTCACTGAGCCAACGGCCATCATGCATTAGTGAACTTTTATTTTATTGTGTTTTGATTGTAATTTTAAACAGTAATTTGTAGTATAGTAATTTGTGGTGCAGTAATTTGTAGTGACTATTTTAAAATTAATTTTTATGGTACGGACTGTGTAGCGGCAGCCCAAGGCGCCATCCTATGCTCACAGTCTACCATGCATGTTCAGTATATGTTTTGTAAAGCGCCTAGAGCAGATTTTGGATAGGCGCTATATAAATGATCATTATTATTATTATTATTATTATTATTATATTCCTTGGACGGCGGGCCACTTTGTAAACTATTGCAACTAGCGGGTTTCCTGTGGTAGCGTCATATCGAGGCTGCGCGTAGTACAAAACGAAGACGCGTCCATTTTCTTCAGTTCAGTTAAAAAACGATTGAATTGTTGTTGGCTTTTCCACGTCTTCTTCTCGTCTTCCTTCTGCGATTTCACTATCCATCATGACTAGCATCATCGATAAATCACTAGGTAAGCAAAAATACTAATTTACTACAGTAGAATCGTAAGAATATTGACATCTTTATTATCGGCGTCATTACAGCTTGCTAAAATTTGAGCTTTCACATTATTTGCCGAAGTTTGGATTTTCGTGTAAAGTTGCAAATTTATCGAAATTGTTTATTGAAATGACCGGGAATTTAAAGTATTAGATTGTCGTGTGGTCGACCTTTTTAAAGTTGACTACCAGTGAATAGTAACTTAAGTTACAAGCCAAATATATTTTAATACAACAACGGTTCTATTATGAGTAACGCAGATCTGAAGCTTTAAGATCAGAACATTTCTGCAACATCCTTTTCTGCAATTTTAATTTTTAAGTTTATAAGTAGAGTATATATATATGATGGGGTTCATTAATGACTCTGTTTATTGGTGTTTTGGTTTCTTTTGTAACTAAAGACCACCAGTGATCAATTTTTCTTTTTTTTTTTTTTTGTCGGTGAATACATTTGATAAGGTAACATCTTGTTTTTTTTTGTCTGTGATCAAGGTTTATGGAAGTACTTTGAGTGTCATTGATAAGTAATTTGTATAAGTGTTGCTGAGTTCAAAGTTATATAATCAACTCTAAATTGCAACAAATTACATTTCAATTCTAATAGGTTAAATTATTAAAGGTCATATAGTAGTCTTGAAAGGTGAGGGTTCGAGTGTTGACTAGACGATTAACACTAGCACAGGAAACCTAACCCAGTATTTGATCTTCTGAAAACTAGATATTTTAACCCAAGATTAACACAATCAAACAACTGATTCCATAGTTACATTTACAATGGACATGTGAGTTTAATATTAATAGCACTAAGCAAGTAGTCATCAATTATTATCAGTAAACAATAATTGTTATAATTAAGTGCTACAGAGAAGAGATGGATCTTGAGTTAAAAACCTGATAAGGAGGGCTACCTGACCTGGCAAATAAAATAGAAAATTTTACTTAAAGAGTATCATAGAAAGAAATTGCATGAATTGATGCCTCTTATAAACTATGTACCAATTCACTGGAAAATTGAATTAATATTGTTCTTTGTTTTCCTAGTTTTGTATAGCTAGGGTTGAATATATTCATAGAAACCAAAATTTGTAAAACAAAATACCTGTTTATCGGCAAGTCATGCAATTAATGATAATGAGATCTGATAGAGTGGTTTTTGTATGAGTGGGAAACTTACCGCACTGTACTCTGGCTGTGTCAGTGTCATGAAAATATTCAAAATTCCTGCCATAACTGTACTGTGCAGTGACTGTTCCATTTTCCCAGTCAAACAAAATCTGCTGTATTTACAAATTTTAAGGTATTAATTTTTTACAAAGGATGATTATAGGATACAAGAAATTTAGGGTCAACACCACTCAAATGCTACCAAGCTTTCTCAGTCCTAACTTTGTGCAATGTCATTTTGTATTTTCAAATCGTCCACTAACCATGGAACATTATTCATTTTATAAACCAAATGTTTTAATAAGTACATTTGAACCTCAAGTAGCAGACACCTCCTGAAAACACACCCCTCCCCTAAGTGGACAGCAACTTTTGGTTCCCTCTCCAAATTAACCTCTCATAAGCAGGCACCACTCATTAGCAGACACTGTAGTTCTGGTCCTGAGTCCACTTATGGGAGGTTCAATTGTACAATCATGGAAACTTTCCTTAGAGAGTATTGAGGTATAGACAAATAGTGTTATTGTTGAATCACAGGAGGTTTCTGCCTTAGGTGTTGTTCCTCACAGAGTTCAAGTTATAAGTGTCCATGACACAATTTTTTTATTTGTGAGTGGTACTCTGATATTTATGTACATGATCAATAGAATCAGGAGTGTAATGTAGACTTTTTCTGATATATACATACTTAAACAGATTTCAGCAAGCACAAATGTGTCACGCACTCAATTGAGAATGAACATAAAGCTTAATTGTTTGTCCATTATTTTCTATTTCAAATGAACACCTGTAAAGGTGTGTGTGTGTGTAAGAATGCTATGCCTCTGAGAATATATATCTTGCGTATAATTTATATACTATATGTATGTAAATTTTTTGTTTTGTTGAACTATATTTGTAGATGAAATAATTAAAGATGAGAGAAAGGCAAAAAGAAAAGAAATGCTCAAAAAGAGACAGCAGAAGAAACCACAGGGACAAAACAAACAACAACAACAAACAAAAGGAGCCAAGCAGCAACAAAATAAAAGAAATGCAGGTAAAGGGAAAGCTGTAGGAGCAAGAAGAGGTCAAGGGCAGCAGAAACAAAACCAACGAGGTCAAGGACAGCAGAAACAAAATAGAGGTCAAGGACAGCAGAAACAGAACCAAAGAGGTCAAGGACAGAAGAACCAGAACCAAAGACAAGGTGCAAACAAGAATCGAGGAGCACTCACAAACCAAGGAGGAAACCGCCAGGCTGGAGGAACTGGGAGGACAAGAGTACTAGCTAATAGAATAAGAAACAGACAAGGCCTCAAAAGTGCCGTGAGTACACACTTTTACCCTGAGTTTGAACAGTATTTATTTTTTATGAATGTTTGCTCTTAAATGGGGACAATGATCAAAATCGGTTAAAATTGGAAATGGATTATTCCTAGTTGAAGTAACTCTATGACAACAATAAGTGCATATGAAGAATTACTTTCCCAAAAATTTTGCATTTTAAGCTCATTATCACCAAGAAATTTGGATTTAAAAGCCAAGAGAACAATAGGTTTGAGAAAATGATGTCATTTACTCACAATTGAGATGCTAATATACTTGATAATCTTGATTTGTCTCTTTTGAATCTAAATAAAATATGTTGCTGTGTGATTATAGGAGCCATATAGATAAGTTCAACCGAGTTTCAAGTCATTTTCAAATTTCATCATCGTCCCACTTTAAAGGTGCTAATAGCTTCTCAGTTTATGTTTCTGACACACTGTTTTTGACAGGGTAAACAGATGGTCAATCGAATTAAAAAAGCCCAAGGAAATCAAAACCAAAACAGACAAAACCAGCAGAACAGAAGAAGAGATGCAAGACAGAATATCATTGACAGACAGCGAGGCATTCAGGTATTCAACAACATAATACTACAGCATAAATGTAGCTCCTTATTTTTCTTACTGTGATAGAGTAGATTTTGCATGAGTGTGAAACAGACCGCGCCCTGCCGTGACTGTGTCAGTGCCATGATGTCAATAAAACATTCAAGATTCTTGCCATAACCATGCCATGACCGTGTGGTGCTGTTTTCACAGTCATACAAAATCTACTCTATTAGAGAGTTCGTCTGATTAATAGAACTTATCTTTGACCAATCCATGTCTAAAAAAAGTCAAAAAGAAAGAGTCTTGTATTTTGTCTAATCAGGGTTTCCTTTTTATTTCCTACTTTAGTCTCAGGGTGCTGGAGGTGGAAATGTAAATCGCAGAAACAGGAACAGGTAAATATTCGTACATAATTGACGGGATGCCAATGAAAATTATCTAAGTGATGTTTTCCAAAATGACATGATTTTGATATTAATTGGCTTAGAAGAAAAAGCTATTGATACCAACTTGTGCATACCATTTGAGTAAATTAACATGTTCAAAAAAAGTCACTTAGACCATTTTTATCTGAAGCCCTTCATATGAAATTTTACTATGCAACACACACTATCTAAAATGCCTTACAGCAAGTCAGTACTTCATACCCTTTCGAGCAAGAAATATGTCATTGCCTTTATCATAGTGATCTTGAATTTTAATTTCAACTTCCCTCTGATCTTTCTTATCAGACAAGGCCTAAACCAGCCACAACAAAGACAAGGGCAGAGAAAGGCTAACTTTAGAAGGCAAACTAGTGGACCTGTCAATGAACTTAGAGTCTCAGTTGCAAATATGTCATCACGGCCACAACAAACAAACAAGGTACAGATAATGTAAAGTGTTATTCTCAAAAGACCTTTGATTTTGCTGTAGGTTGTTGTGTCTTACAGATTTTTGTTTTTCAGAACCAACCAAGAGGAAAATTCACCATCAATAGAACAGCATTTGCCATAGGAAAGGTAAGTATGCAACAATCTTTGACTGTGTAATCTTAGGCCTAGTTCAGACGTTGCATCTCACATGTGTCAAATACAATGCAAATGAGATTATAATGAGTAGAAACAAAAGATTTGACTAATTTGCATTGAATTCAGCACGTGAGATTTGACGTTTGAACTACAATGTAGGCCTTAATGGCTTGGAACCCAAATCTTTATTTTTTAAGTATATTCAATAATCTCATTATTCTTTTAAAATTTCAGACTGGTACAACCCTTAATGATCGCTTCAGTGGAAGAAAGGTCTCATTTTAACTCCTGTTTAATGAGCACTAAAGCTTGATTTTCATTGGTGAAGGAAGCAGAAGTGAAAGCAACATACACAGACTCAGTGATCCACTGTTCATTGTCTTTTTTCATACCTAGGTGAGATATGCAACACTGATTCTGCATGTGTTGCTTCTGCTTCTGTCGCTTGTGAAAACCACCCTTAAAGTAACTGCATGCTGTCCCAGTGGACAGATATCAAAATGCACAATTAAATCTAGCAGAAAAAATGTGCATTTTAACAATATATGAAACAGACTTATAACCATACTCGACATCTGAAGCAATAGGTATAATAGGATTTTTTTTTTTCAAAAAAATTTAGTGTTATATTTATCATTACTAACTCTTACAGTATAGACCAAAGATCTTGTATAAGTTATTTGTTACTGTTTATTTCAAGATTGATTGCAGTATTTTATATTTTATTGTAAATAATAACAGACTACTATATAGTTTATAACAACTCCAAGCAATCCTGTCCTTTTTTCTAAGAAAAGCTTTATCAAACCTATTTAATTTAAAACTGCGCATTGTAATCAAGAGCTAAATCATAATAAATGAAAACCATCTGTTGAATGTTTATAAGAAATAATGGAACTGTGTGTTTGCCATATGCACCTATCAATATGAGTCCCCTGGGGGGAGTACTCAGTAAGTTGGTGGGGATTTGAATTTTTTGTTGAATTTTAGTTTCTAATGCCCAGGGGTGGGGATGCAGTACTCAAATGACCCAACTCTGAGGACACTGACCCACTTATTCCAGTTGTACATGTAAAACAAAAAACATTTTGAGAACTAATAGACTATATCGCTAGTCTACTGCAGCAGCAATGCATTCTGCGACTGTTATCTCAATAAAATAATACTAGCTGAACATACAAATATCTCAGTAAAATAATACTGAGCAAAAGAACTACAAATCATGACATCTTTCATTTGGTGTTATTTAACTGAGATATAACAGTCCCAGAATACATTGCTGTGAAAGAATAGCGATACAGTAAAAATCTGCAACTAAGAACCTACATTTTTGGGAAGTAGCCTAAACAGGTTCTTATAGAAATGGTAGTTAAGGTAATTCCTCTGTTTTGCACCGCGCACGCCTACTGCGCATGGTTCAAAAAGCATAAATCGCGAATTTACGAGCATTTTCTTTCAAGGTATAATCAAAAAGGATACAAAACTCGATTTTGGAAATTTTTCTCATCTTTGGTGCAATTTAGCCCTATTATGATGATGTTTTACAAAATATCTCGCAAACGAGCACCGTGACCCCCATTTCTTATTTCAAAACTTGCATTCACGCAATGATTTACACAACATATTTGAAAATTTAGAAAATCTATCGATAGGAACATGGAAAATATGACGCTTTTTTGTGTATATTTGAGCCCTATAGAATGCCAAAAATCGAACATTTCGGGGGTATGTTGCTCTCTAAATGATGCAAAAAATGTTCCAATGAAATGCGTTATCGAAGTTAAAATAAGCTTTCTTGTGAGATATTTTACTATTTTACCTGTTTCTACTAAAATACTGCTAACTCTGAGTTTTGGAGTCTTTTTCTGAGACCAGATAGAAACATCAACGAATTAGCTGGAAAACATCGAACGTTCGCGCGAAATCGCTAAAATACCCTTGTCTATCAAGCCAAATGTTTCCTAAACAAGTACCGTGAATACTTTTGAAAGATTGCAAGTTCTTAAAGAACATATCGATACTTACTGGTTTCTTATTCTTATCTTTGTGGTGCACTCTACATAAATAAAATACCTCTTATCCTTCAAGCCACGGCTTCACGAGCGATTTTTTTCTTGCGCTGGTGACGCGATTTTTTCCAAAATCACCAACGCGCGGGGTGGCTACACGAGTGACAAATGCTAGCGACATCGTTCATTTTGTCCGCCATCTTGAAAAAGATCCAAGCCTTAATTTCATTCTTGCACCTTATTGGCTGAATAAACTTTAGTCGCGTCGCGAGTGCAAGGAAAAAGTTGCAGAGTGGCTACACGAGCGACATAGTCCACGAATACGTTGCGAAAAATTCAACTCAATTAATTTCTCGCAACTTTATTTGGCGATTTTTTCAGCTGTCGCGTCGCCTGTGCAAGAGTGGCTACAGGTGCGATTTCCTCGTGTGTTGGCGATTTTAAAAAATCGCGTCGCCAGTGCACGCAAAAAATCGCTCGTGAAGCCGCGGCTTCAATGTGCATGAAATCCTTTTTATAGTAACTTATAAATTTCTCGCGCGCTGATTGACTATTTTTTCTTGTCAATAAGAGAACAGACAAATGCTATCGTCAACGAGCATGCGTTCTTTCCGTTGTTTGTCTTGATCACTAAAAACGAGAAAATTTTTTCGTTTTTGTTATCATAAAAAAAGAATTGATATCTGTTTATTTTGTATCTGTCCTCTAATGTTCATAAATTGAGTCATCACTTCGTCATCATCATCGGCTCCGCCTCGTCAATCCACAATACTTTGACCATGTCAATTTGTGAAGTGTTCGTACAATGTGATCTTCAAAATTAATACAAATGAGTCAAAACGAAATGGTTTATGGCTCGTAAAGAAAGCAGCGTACATTGCTCACATAACTTTTCTTACCGTGGCTTTTTGTTCTTCTTCTACACCCTCAGTTGGGCTCAGGTGTCTTTGGGCTACCATTTGTCTTTATCTTTCTTGGCAGAAGGGCTTTTGGTTTCAGCCTTATCAGCATTCACATTCCCAGTACTATCACTTGCGTAATCATTGATAGGCTCACTTGGAACCTTTCCATTTGTGACTGTGATGATACAAAACATACAATTTAGATTTTATTTTGAAATGCTAGCATGATGTACTTTGAGTAAAAACAATTCTCCTTCGACGTAATCAGTATAGTAGGGACCACACGATCCGGATTGCGCTGAGAATTTTCTAATTTTTGCGGTGGATTCGAGTATTTTGCGATGGATTTAATCATTTTATATGGCTTAACTTTGTGTATGTACAACACTTTAAACTAATCTTAGAATGATGTAGTTCTAAATATTGTTTTGACAGAGAAAACCTTATGAGATCCAAAGCAATAATAAGTCTTTGAAAACTTAAACTTATAATCCCATCCCCAGCTGGAGTTCTTTTCGTTTGGGAGTGAACACGTCCTCTCTTGTTAAGTTCCTTTTGACCCTTTTGTCCCCCGATTTTAAGTTAAAAACTATTGGAGAATAGAGTCGCGACAGTGCCTAAAACTTTTTAGATCCCGTTCAAAAGTTTATGCAGGTATAATATTTTTTCACGTAACACGTTTGGACTTGTAAAACGGGTTTATGGTATGAAATCTGAGGCTCCGGAACTACCTTAATTCTGGAGAAAAGCAAATAAAACTCAGCTGCAAAACAGTGTTATATTGTTCATACTGCATTAGTGTGGTAGTCTTCATATTGCTGTGTAAATTTTCATAATGGCAGGGGCGGATTTAGAGGAGGGGCCTGGAGGGCCGGTGCCCCCCCCCCCCCCTTTTGCGAGAAAAATGTCGATTTTTATATATGCTTTCGTAATCAAATAAGTCTTCTAAAAAATGAATAATAAGTATTTTTAACAAATGATAAGCTATTGCTCTCGTTTCGCTCGTTTTGGTGGGTAATTTTAATTCGTGTGCTTCAATTTTTGTCCCAAATGAATCATTTTATTTAAATCAAAAAATATATGTAAATATGGTCAGAAAAGAATTGATCATTAATCGTGTAATGGCATTATTTTAGCCAAGCGACATACTCTTCTCTACGAGTTCACGAATCACCACTTCGAGTAGAAGGAAAAACTTCAGTAAGCAGTCCACAAATCGTCAAAAATTCCTTTGCTGAGGCTAGATTAATTAATTTTAAGTCGTCAATCGTTTCTCTTGAGAAAACTTATTTTCATAGGGCAAATCCGGAAGCTAGAGATCCGTGCGAGTTCTTTCGACGTACGATCACTGCGCTTCTCGACCATCTTTCTTCTCAACTTAACCAAAAATAATAATTACAGTATGAGCTTTTTTACATGCTTACTTTTTGTAATTCAAAGCTTTTTCGGACATAAAACGTGGTCCGTGGGTAAGATTGCAAGCAGTCTTTACTCGACTCAAAATGCGAATTCCAGTGAGCGGCTATTTATTACTGGGCTACCTGTGGTAGGCCCAGTCTAAAATTCGCTTTGTTTTTTTTTGTGGCTACTCGCCTAGGCGAGAGCCACTAGAGTGCTTACAATATAGAGTGATTTTCATCGGACTGTGAAACAATTACTGATAGTCAGTGTTTAATAGTGTCTAATACTTAGTTGTATTGCAACAAAAGAAAACAATGGGTGCAGAGTCTATTAGTGTCTATTATAGCTTAGTAACTATTTCACAGTCCGGTGAAAATCACTCTTTCCGTGAAAAAGTTAGCGAACTAAATTGTACTAAATTGCTGGCCTTCAATTGACGTCACGGCGGCCATCTTGGTTGAACTTAAACAAAAGATTGCTCATTAGTGTCTCTTGTTCGTTCAACCAACATGGCTGCCACTCTTTCATATTTTGACTCTCAAGGGAATGATTGAAAAGCAGCAATAGTGCGAAATCCTTTGTTTTCTATTGTTTAATTAGTGCAAATTAGTGCAATTTCTTACAAAGTTTTTTACGGATATATTGTAAGCACTCTATGTCGTCGTGTAGTCACAGGGAGCCCAAGCTATACTTCTGAGTGATATCTAAAGAGGAGAAAATGATTTAAAATAAAGTTGAAACCTCTCAAATGTTGTTGTGTATTATTTATTTGATCTAAAAAACGATTTTTAAAAAATCCCCCTCCATAGTAATAATATATGGCAATGGTGGAAACTTAACGGCTCGACAAGAATTCAATTTTTGAACACAAAATCACTCCGTACGGATTTCAAAACCGCAACATCACACAAGAAAACACTTCTTTTACCTTGTCAATGTCAACGGCCTGCAAAACCAAACTTTTTGTAGGTGAAATACTCGCTGAAAGGTCCCTAGCGAACCAAGTTCCTCATGCGTGTCGAGTGTAAGTAGGTCGCGACCGTGCAAAAGGCAAATCTTCAGGGGGTAGAGTGGGGTCGCGCTATTTTATCAGAAAAACAAAACAACAGCTAGCTTTTTGTTGAAAAAACTTTTTTCTTGTGCCGGTAATGACGATTGATAGTGTCGTGTGAGAGGGTTTTCCCTGTTGCTTGCGTTGTTTTGTTTTTCTGATATGACATATTTCTATTAATTAAAAAAAACTAAATTTCAAGGGGGGGTTCCATAGATCCCTTCGACAAACCCCCCCTCCCCACCCTTCGGGATCCGCCACTGATATTGAACACATTTCAATGTTATCTACAATAACGCAGAGAATACCATAGCTGCCACGAAACTAACAAGTAGTCCAACCTGCAACAAAATAACACTACTTTATTACAAAGGACACTACATTATATTATATGATTGATTTGTCATCTTTATTTGATATGCTGATGACATCTGGTGTACTCAAAAAGCGACGCGAAGGGTTGGATCAGTGTCGATCAATGAACGTACATTAGTGGTCAGTCGGTGATGGAAAAGCCACCCGATTTCGTAATTTTAATATACTTGACACTGAGAACAGAACAGTCCTGGGTGAAGTGTTACATATACACCAACTAACCAATGCGAGGTTATTTACTCCCTGTAATGACTTTGCATATTTGCGTTACACTAGTTTACTGATCACAGAACACTGAATAAAAGTTAGACGTTTTCTTTAAGTTTTGTTAGCTGAGTCAGCGAATATCAGTGACAGCTTTTTCATGGACCTTTATTTAGTAAGAAGATTTTCTGCCTGCAAATTCCCTAAAACTGGCAATAATTGGAGTACGTCTAAGTTCAACAGAAGAAGCGACGTTCGAACCGTTTAACTTGTTCGAATTACCTTTACCGAGTTGGGAGAAGCCTTGCTTGTCATTGAACACTTTTTAGCAGCACAACGTTTATTACGTTCCAACATGGCCTTGAAATCAGTGCTACTCATAGTAAAGTCTTTACAAGTAGGGAAGTTAGGTGGAGTAGGGGGAGCACCCATTTGAGTCACGTTGAAGATGAGAGCCATGCCTTCCATGTGGTGGAGAAGTTGGTGACAATGAAGTAACCAGTAACCTAAAAAAGAATGTACTAACGGCTTCTTAAAAAGAACCTAATTAAAAACACGCACAAGGATCAGAGCCGAATTGTTTGGTATCGTTTTCCCAAAGATTCTTCTTGACGTCATTCTCGCTTGAAGGTCTTTAACCTCGGGTTTTCTGGATCCATCAAGTATGATACGTAAGGCCTGGTTTTCTCAAACGACGGAAGCAGAGGTAACATATGTAGTGTTGCATTTCGTAAGATAAACGTATCGGGTGAGAACCAGCGTTATCCTTCGGGGGGGGGGAACTGCAGCGTTCCTGGGGGGGTTGGTCGGAACAGGGCGGGGATGGTCGTCGTACCTTTTAGGGGTCAAATCAACGATCTGGTACATTTTAAGGTGTCTCAAACTCACTTTAGTGGACTACCAAAGACTAAGCTTTTACCTTTTTGCAGTATTTTTCAGTAAATAAGTCACCGAAGTTAGGCATTACAGCTACAGTTTTAACCCTTTGATTTTTTCTCCACACCCATCGATAAAGGAATTGACATGTTAAAGATTCGTGCAATCATTTGTTTTTGAGTTGGTACCTTGTAGGGGTAAAACTCCTGTTGCCACGCCCACCTTAGGTACCTTTCAGGGGTCATTTTAAAAATTTCTGACAAACATCCCTACCCTCCAATCATGTGAGTCTTCCTCCTGGGGCAGCGTTATAGATAACTATCCAGAAGATCAAAAGGGTATTTTGGAAAAGTATCGAGAAGAAAAGAACGCAAAGTCGTCCAAGGAGGGGGTACGCACCCATTTCACTCCTTTTCTAAATCCGCTTCTAGTAAAGACAACAGTACATTGCTGAGTCTGCATGCGTGCGCTGTTATCGCGTCTGCCTCCAATGCTCGTGAAAAACCAGACTTCTCAAACATGTTTACCTGGATTATCACTTCTAAACCGAACCACCGTGTAACCCCATCCAGGAACAACAACAGTGTCTTTGATTGGTGGATTCTTGAGATTAAGTCCTTTGGGGTATCCCGCTGACCAGTGCTGCTCGCTGCAGGCTTGGTTGTCACATATCAAGTCTGGAGTGGGTTTTTCCATTCGTCCCGTTTGGTTATTTGCAACTGCGAAAGCCATTTTCAAAACCTATGTAATTGTGGAATTAGTTGATGTTAGATATTTACACATACTTTTACCAGACTCATACAAAACATACCACCGTACGATATAGATTTTGCACAATAAAACCCCCGGGGGGGGGGGGGGGGGGGGGTCTTCGGGGTCAAAACGCTAGGGATGATCGTCGGAAACCTCCAAAACGTACCCTAAAAAATATCCAAATGCCAACATTTTCGACCCTAAAAAAATACCAAAAAATCAAACAAAAAACTAACAAAGAAGTAAGTAAGTAAAAAAAAATCGTCTCGTTTATTTTGTACCCCTAAAAAATCCCATCTTTTCTGAAAAACCTTGGATTTTCTCTGACGACCCCTAAAAAACACCAAATCGGCGATTTCAACCCCTAGAAAATACGACGATCATCCCTAGCACACCAATATAGGGAGTACCCCCCCCCCCCCCCCCCCTTCCGGGAATAAAACTCATCATCAAACCTCATTGTATTGCAATACTTATACAATTTTTTGGTATTCTCAGATCTTCATAGCGCTTTTGCATATACAGACCTTGCCGCCTTACGTCGTGTACACAGTTTTCAACATTTTCATCCAGTCTTCAACATCTTTATTTCACTGGTGTCACACCTTTTGACAACGTCGACGTACAACTCTTCAACAGCTAGAGCTTTCCGCGTCGCAACGTACATGCAGTTCATTATGCACTTCAGATTCAAATCACTAAGCAAACATGTCTGCGGAAATGTCTTGATATCATATGAATAAAATAAAAGCTTCTCGAAAACGATAACAGTATCTGCAGCTATACGAAGTTTCCAGGGCATGATTGCTTTATTGAAAGGGGCTTCTTTAGAGTTGTACATGTGATATTACCTGGAAACTATGACCATGCAAGTGAACAGCATGATGCATGGGAATTAGTTGTTGCTCATTCGAGAGGGTTCTTCTGTTAGACGTCATCACTAATTGGATGATTTTATTGGCTGGAAGGTGGATCACGTGTGTACACAGGCATCCTTTCTCTTTGCAGTCACGTGAGCACGGTGTGATTCCCCACGTTTTTGCTTCTTGATAAAACGGTGCACGCGGTAGAACGTTTCTATGGTGATTTATTGAAGAACCAATTGGAAAATCAAAGTTAAGAAATAACTCGACGACATCTTCTTCATCAAGGACCTCTTCGATAGAATGTACTGTGGTATCAAGACGAAGATCAACAAGTGGAATACAAACTCGATTAGGGTACCATACTTTGTGGTAAGCCGTCCAAGCACAGTTAAGAACTTTACACGGTACAACAGCAGTACACGCTCTTGGAATAGTTCTTGGTTCTCTGTCGTCTGCACCCTCGTATCGTAGAATGGCTAATACCTTTTCATCTTTCCCATCAGGCACAGGGTTTCGAGACGTACCAGTCCTCATTACCGTGGCTCGAATCCAGTACTGACCCACTGTCTGGTTAGCTGTGATTTCAACTACAAAACGCTCTCCCATGAATCCTATCAACGATTCTACGTTGACTTGTTTTACTGGGTGTCCATCTGACTCCACAACAGTTAGTTCATGCTGGTCTATAGAAAACCTGAACAAAATATTCTTACTATTAGGATAGATTTCTCATAGGAGAGTTCAACATGCTTGCATAAGGTATACAGGGAAAGCAAGGGAAGCAAGGGTGGCCGAGCGGTGAGAGCGCCGGTTTTTCACCGCTGTGGTCCCTCGTTCAATCCCGGACGGGGCATCACATGTGGCTTGAGTTTCTTGTTCGTTCTCTCCCTTGCTTCGAGGGTTTTTTCTCCGGGTTCTCCGGTTTTTCCTCCCTCAGTAAAAACGAACTAGTTTCGATCTAAGCTGTGCTCCGTGATCAGACATGAGTCGTATGGTGGCTGCTACGTGTATGTGTATGTAAATTTGTATGTAAATGTGTGAATGTTCAATTGTCTCGTAATGAAAGCGCCCTTGTAAACCTTCGACTCGATCACGTTGAGCTGCGCCCTTCGTAATTCAGCACTTGGCTGCGAGGAAGGGTGATGAGCTACCCCAAATTTATTTATTTATTTAGATATCGGGTGATACATTGGAGTGTACTACTAAGTTTAGTAATCGTGTTTACACTGTAACCATACCCCGTACGCATTTAGAATTCAGTGCCCTTCCAATGGTAGAAATTCATTATCAACAATAAAACGATAAAAATATAAATTAAATTGAACTCAAAATATACATTTTTAAAAATTGAAATTTTACAACGGAACAGGTGTAGCCTTTCTTACCGATGATAGTACTCCAGGCTTGCAAAGATCAGATGAATACGGTATTTCTTGCCTGGTTTTACAGAAAACACACTAAGTGGTGCGGTATTGTTTTTAAGCCTTCCTTTACCATTGATAAGACTAGACCAATACACCAATGGAGTTGTCTCTGAGCCATCGAAAAGATAACCTTTGAAATGAAACAAATAAGAGACAGCTTTCGTTCGGCTACGAGGAAGCCCGAGTAACAAATCTTGCTTGCAAAGGCCATCTGGGTAATTTTGCACACTTGACGACCGCAATGCAAGATCTAGACTCTGTGTGCCACAGGTAACCCGACTTGGTAACAATCTAAAGAATCTTCTTTAAAACTCCCTACTTTCAGGTCAGTATTTCGATTTTTTTAGATCTTGAAACATCAATAATCGTCGGGAAATAAAGATAAAATTTACAGATAACAAACGACAATAATAGGACAATGACATGACTTTTGAAGGGCATATTGTTTATTTGTGGCCCGAGTAGCTTCATTTGCGCCCGAGTGCAGCGATATCATCAACATACTAGGCTGTCGCGCGATGCCTTCTCAGCCAATCAGCAACAGGGCTGCAAATGTATTTGCGGCCCGTCAAATTCAATTTTCGCCCGCTGAACGGCGCGTTTTCAAGAGAGCAGTTTGTTATTTGGCCTAGTATATTGATGATAATAAGAAATATAAAATTATCTTACAACCTACTTCTTTGATGGATATCGCAGAACGTATCCCCAGAACCCGGTGTGGGGAAAAGGAATGGACTTCTAAGGAGCAACTCATCTGAAGTCATGGAGTACCAATCATTGATCATCATCGTCATGTACGGTAGACTGGGACGAGATCTAAACAACATACAGTTATTTCTACATAAATTCATTAATTGTTGTTTAAGACAAGTGTTTCGAATTCACTCCGCAAGAGCTTTAAAAACACTCATAACTCGTTCGGGAAATAAGAGTTTCGTTGATCTACACAACTGAACGAAATGGCGTCGTTTCACAGTTTCACTCTTGGGCCAGAGAATACTGTTGTTTTAGCTACTTTCAAAGAGCTTAAGCTTCACTTACACGGGAAACGGCAGACGGCAGAGACAACTGAAGTGACCTACTTAATTTCTTTGCGTCTTGCGTTACCGTTTCAAAGTAAAGATGAGTCATTTAGCGTTTGCCATAAAAGCGAAAGCTCACGCTTACATTTAGTACCAAACGCGCGCCGCGAGAATCGCCAGACGCGACAAGAGACGGCCGCGAGA
Source organism: Telmatactis stephensoni (assembly GCA_029948255.1). Classification (NCBI taxonomy): domain Eukaryota; kingdom Metazoa; phylum Cnidaria; class Anthozoa; order Actiniaria; family Isophelliidae; genus Telmatactis; species Telmatactis stephensoni. Next base: position 156,926 of record JALIZF010001286.1, on the reverse strand, counting down.
TCGTCTTTGTCGTTAGCCGTCCGACTGTATGTACATGAACCTTAGACTCTATTGCGTACCAATTTCGTTTTAGAATTGGTTAAATCATTGTCTACAAACCTGTGAACAATCAATGGACCAAACAAACCATCAGCTCGCTGTGCATGAAGATGTGAATGGTACCAGTGCGTACCCGCTGGACTTGCTATAAATCGATACTCAAAGCTTTCCTGGTAAACACGAAAATAACTTTTATTAGCTTCTACATATAGTTGCACACCATACCACCCACCTTTGGTCTAACTGGACACTGGGCTACATACCACCCACCTTTGGTCTAACTGTACACTGGGCTACATACCACCCACCTTTGGTCTAACTGGACACTGGGTTACATACCACCCACCTTTGGTCTAACTGAACACTGGGTTACATACCACCCACCTTTGGTCGAACTGGACACTGGGCTACATACCACCCACCTTTGGTCGAACTGGACACTGGGTTACATACCATCCACCTTTGGTCTGACTGGACACTGGGCTACATACCATCCAAATTTGGTCTAACTGGACACTGGGTTACATACCACCCACCTTTGGTCTGACTGGACACTGGATTACATACCACCCACCTTTGGTCTAACTGGGTTACATACCACCCACCTTTGGTCTAACTGGACACTGGGTTACATACCACCCACCTTTGGTCTGACTGGACACTGGGTTACATACCACCCACCTTTGGTCTGACTGGACACTGGGTTACATACCGCCCACCTTTGGTCTGACTAGACACTGGGTTACATACCACCCACCTTTGGTCTGACTGGACACTGGGCTATATACGCTGCTCCATCCATCCATGGGTTGTTTTTCATGTGCATTCCATGAAAATGAATCGTTAGTCCATTATATTGAAGTTCATTTACTACATTGACAACTACCTGTGGCAAATCCAAAGCAGTGACTCGTTAATCATTAACATCATCATCATCAACAAAATCAAGAAAAACATCATTATCACAAAGGATCATCGCATAGCACAATAGTTTCTCGATTGGTTTGACGTCAGTACTTCTATTGCATTTGTCACGTAATACAGTTTTAGAATTTCACATATATATCACGTGAATGTTCAAGGACTTCTGCCCTTTGCCATGCTACAGTTAAGTTACGAAATATAGTTTAGAATGCTAATACAGCAACGTTCTTAACGTTCTCTCAACACAAAAGAGCAGAAGTTACGTGTCGCGTGACTTGATCTACACCAGTCAAATCTAGCGCTCACGCACACGCGCAACATAACGTGACAAATAGAGCAGATTTCGTATGTCTGTGAAAACGGCACTGCACGGTCACTTCACGGTTACGGCAGGAATTTCAATGTTTTTTAGACATCACGGCATTGACACGGTCACGGCACGGCGCGGTCAGTTTCACACTCATACGAAATCTGCTCTAAAGACGTACCTGAGCTCCTTCCATAACCTCAATAGCTGGTCCTGGGAATTGGTCATTGATTGTAATGATTGTCCTTGTGTGACCGTCTACAGTATGAACCTTGTCCACTGGAACACTGATATTGGGAACTTGTCTGTAAATAACAAAATCTGCATTTTCAGTATTCTCTGATTTGCAGTTATAAATTCACTTTCTGTATTATTCCTAGAAGAAAGAACGCCCTTCATAAAAATTGATATTTTTAAATACTCTTGAAGTTAAATTATTTTTGTTTTCTTAAGGTCTCAGGGGACTTCAAAATCATTTTTGTTTTGATCGACGAAATTTCATTTTTCCAGTTTTGAACTCCACATAAAATGATCTAGTCTCCCTCGCAGTCGTGTTTAGCCTCGTCACGCAACGCTCACATACATACACATACATACATACATCAACTTTATTTAAACACGATATTTTTTAAAGCTGTCGCTTATGGGGTCGTGTATCTATCTATAAAACGAAAAACTAATGATAAATAAATATTAACCTAATATAAATCAACTTGTACAAATCTAAAAATTCCTAGTTGTGATATCATAAAATTCTAAAAATAATTAAATCCTAATTCCTAAAATTAATTGTTAAAAATAATATTTTTAGATAGGGAGACTAAAAATGATCTATGTATATACTGATAGAATTGGTAAATATTATCTTCAGAAACGAGAAATTGATGAGTTTTGCCTGGTCACGCGAAGGCCCAGTGCATGGGGCATTTGTTTAGGCCGATTCTAAGGTGTCACGGAGCGGAATTTCTTGTGATTTAAAAACGCAATAGGTACATAGGCTTTGAACAGATTTCCTTAAAATTTTCCTTAATTACAGAATTATATTGTAGCTACAACAAATTGTAAATATTTTAAGTTTATTAATGAAAGTTGAAAAAACGATGGTGACTAAAGTTTAGATAAAAATATCTATGCAATGAAAGACGCTATCGCCATATTTTGAGACACAATTTTGAAGATCACAGCCGGTCTCCACTACCGGAATGGATGATACTGATTTATCCGAAACACCATCTCTAAAAAATGCTCAAAATACGCCAAAGTGATAAATAAATCTGGAATTATGATGCTCTGAAGCTTTTGGAACCTTAGCTAGTGTTCGCTTAACAAAGCCGTACCACCGTATACAACGCATCGTTCGCATTCTGATTTGATTTGAGTTGAATTTAGTAGCACGATGACGAAGGTCCCCTAAAACTTCAATTGAAACTGAATAGGAATGTTAATTTGGAGTTTGAATGAGTTTGTGGAAGTACACTGTGAAGAACAGGCCAGTCACTATTAACTACTGAAAGTCTACCTATTCTAAATTGTTGAGTTAGTGAATGGCCCGAAGGCTGACACGGTCGGGTAACGTCGCCTTCATCGATTCCGTCTTTGGTTTAGGCAAACGAATTCCCGACACCCCTCTCTATTTCCACGAATTAGCTAAGCTAGAGTGCATGCATCCATTAAACTATCTTTTTATCCACTAATAACTTGGATTGATTTTACACCAAGTAAACATGCACTCTTGTGGACCTTGCGTGCAAGCAGCTGGTACAGGTGTTCTACTATAATTAAGAATATCGTGAGCCGTGATACATACCTTGAATACGTTGTAGGTGACAAGACAAGATCACCATTTTCGTCCATTTTAACCCCGTATGACATTTTGGAACCACTTGCAGGATCAACAGCCGTGTAAGTCATAGTTTGAGCCTCTCTCACTACAAAATGATATTCACAAATGTCCTTGGTGCAGATTTTGCACGAAACAAAAGAAATCAGTAGAAATGTAAGAAATAGAGGCCAGCTATTCTGATATAGATTCATTATAATCACACCAAAAGGCAAGAGAGTTTGTCTAGTGAGAAATCATGCAATCTCCCATGAATGGCCCTTTGCATGCCTTTTCTGTTGCTCGTGTTTATACCACAGGAAACGACTCGGTGATATATACATATGTTGATTGATCAAAATATTGTCCAACTGTATTCAAGTCTGTTCAGTTGGGAACACCTGTGATACGCTACAGATTTCCAGTAATTATGTATTTATTAACCTCAATGTATTTTTGAGTAATTTTACTAGTTAAGCATTTTAAGTGTTGTAGCCTTGATCGTTTTGATTGTCATGTTTCGGCTTGTGTGACGTACCCTCTTTCACTATAACTAACCCAAACAAACCAACATAGGGTTTCTGTTTGACTTCAAACATTTACTTTATCTTATAGTGTCATGTAACCTAGCAACCTAGCTATAGCTAAATATATCTATCACGCGAACTTAGTAATACGATAACATTTATGGAACATTTAGTTTAAAGACTTTTTAGTTAGTTCAAGTTTAGGAGTCACGGAGTTAACAACTAATCGACAAATCCTGGAGATCAACTGAATTCACTTTCACCTTGGAGCCAAAATCAAATGTAGTTTTCACCGCTTCAATAAACTTAGCCAAGTCACGATTGCGAAGTGGTTTAACGTCTATGGTGGCCCATGGCTGCCACTACATTTTTAACCTTCTTTTGTATAATTTTTGTTTGATTTTCATTATGTTTTTCATTTTAAAGTGAAAAAAAAAGGAAAAACAAATACATTTTGAAAATAATATCAAAAGTAAAATGAAAATGAAATGAAAAGTAAAAGTAAAAGTAAAATGAAAAATAAAATGAAAATCAAAAGTAAAATGAAAATTAAAATCAAAAGTAAAATGAAAATGAAATGAAAAGTAAAAGTAAAAGTAAAATGAAAAATAAAATGAAAATCAAAAGTAAAATGAAAATTAAAAGCAAAAGCAAAATGAAAATGAAATGAAAATCAAAAGTAAAATCAAAATCAAAATCAAAAGTAAAATCAAAATCAAAAGTAAAATCAAAATCAAAAGTAAAATCAAAATCAAAAGTAAAATCAAAATCAAAATCAAAAGGAAAAGGAAAAGGAAAAGGAAAAGGAAAAGGAAAAGGAAAAGGAAAAGGAAAAGGAAAAGGAAAAGGAAAAGGAAAAGGAAAAGGAAAATTAAAATTAAAATCAAAAGGAAAATGAAAGTCAAAAGTAAAATCAAAATCAAAAGTAAAATCAAAATCAAAAGTAAAATCAAAATCAAAAGTAAAATCAAAATCAAAAGTAAAAGTAAATTCACTTTAGCGACGTGGCCCAGCCTAGTACCCAGGCGTTCCTCTGCGAGCGCGAAGCGCGAGCGAGACCTGAGGCGAGCGCGTAAGCGCGAGAGAACGCCTAGCGAATAATGCCAAAAGTGTCCCTGATTTGACCAAAAGTGTCCCTGATCTTTAGCGGACTTAACAACTTGAATTTTTAAAGTTTTTCCAACAATTTCGGTGGAATGAGTATCGACATTCACCAATATAGACCAAAAATTGGATTTTTACGAGTTTATATGTTTTTAAGAAAGCATAGAGGAAGATTATAGACTGTAAAAGGGATTTCAGAGTCAAGAGACTACGCACAAGTACATTTTATTCAAATCTATTACATTTTCAAACAATCACAGTCTTAGCAGTGATTATAAAACTAACTGAGTGAAGTTTGTTTACAATTTTAAAAGTTTGTTTAAAATTTGAATCGAACCCTGTTGCGGCTAAAGGGAACTTGATAAATATCAGATACATTACATTTATTACAGAGACTCTGACGGAGATTTGTTTTATTTCAAGTGCATAATATAAATATATGTGGATTTAACTCAACTAGTGATAGTAGTCTGTGTAAATAAAGCAATTTCAATTCACCAGAAATTTTAGCGGTATAGATAGCCGTTAATTACTAAGAGATTTTACCTTCGAAGTGCCGAGAACACAACTTATCGTATTGCTTCGATCGATGCGAACACACAACCGTTAGAGTTTTGAACTCAGTTCAATTCAGTTAATTTCACATATAGGGTGTCTTGTGAGATCCGGGAGCATTTAACTGTGAAGTTAACAGCGTCTTCTAATCACGTTTGTCTCGATTTTTTCTCTAAGTTAGCGTCCGCCATCTTGAACTTTGGCATTATTCGCTAGGCGTTCCCGTTGGAGTCACTCTGTGACGTCACGTTTTGAAACGAGAGACGGGATAGCCTGGGGACTAGGCTGGACGTGGCCCATGGCTGCCACGGACCGTGGCTGCCACTACCATAATCCTTTGCGGCACGTGCTTTGTTAAACAAATATGGCGGACAACAGCACGGAGAAGTGAGAGGCAAATCCATTCTATATTTAATCTGATTTTGCTGGATATCCCTAAAGGATGAACCTCTGAACCATTTCTAAATAAGCCACAGCAACAAGACAGTTCAGGGTATTGGCTGCAATTGGAAATAAGCTTAACTCAAAGTTATAGCGGACGACGTCAGTATTAGATAAATTTAGCTACAGAGGAAAATAAAGACAGATGGATATAAGCTAACGGGCTGGATAACTTACTTATAAAGCTATATTTGCATTATCCCGGACATATACCCGGACATATGCTGTAAACCACAAACTGTTATGGTTGAGGGCCTTTAATAGTGTCGAACTACGATCAGAAGTTGATTGGTTGCAAGTACAAACGAGTTCTAGCCAGATCTAGAAGGATTTTATCGATGCAGTTCTTCTGAGTCAACTGTACCACGGTCATCAAGCTTGAGGTTTTAGGCTGACACCACAATGGTCAATGTAACTAGACACTAATAGACTCTGCACCCATTGTTTTCTTTTGTTGCAATACAACTATTAGGCACTATTAAACACTGACCATTAGTAATTGTTTCACAGTCCGATGAAAATCACTCTATGGCTTGCAATCCCTTTTCAGAATTATAGATCATGTTTAAGACAATTTTGGGTAAAATGTATACCCTGTTAAAGACAGCAGGGCCAAAACCATACCCTATCCAGTGGTACATACCCATATAGCAAATATATGGGAGTACCCCCCCCCCTCCCCACCCTCACCCCCTGGTATAGTGGACATGGAGTAAAATGGCATTTTTTTAATGAGAGGGGGCATTAAAGGGAACTGGTATATTGGGGTAGGGATGCTCATCAAAAATGCTATGTTGAACACTGCCAGAGCCTTCTTTAGGTGGCTGTGGTCAAAGGGTTTTGCCCAGGTACCACTCAATCTTTGTTTCCAGTATGTAAGATAAAAAGTAAGGATCCTAAAAAGTACAAGTTTGTCTCTGAAAGTACCAGGTCTCTGATTTTCACACCAGCGTCATAATCATAAGCAAGAAACAAAACATCCCTTATCCCCTGAGGGGTTTACCTGGCAATACAAAGACTCAGGTGTTTTCCTTTCTTCTGAAATTGTCTTTTAGTAGTATGTTTTCTTTTCAAATTGCTTGTTTTGCAAATAATTATGACGCCATGTGAACTAGACTTGAAATGTATGAGGAGCATCCCCACCATCTAAAATACAAGAGTCCCCAACCCCAAGGAATTGGGCACTATTTTGAAATGTTAATGTTATTGTTCTATTTACATTTTTGCATTTAACTAAAACATATGATTGAAACAGATGAGAATGAATTTGATGTGCTTTAATATGCTTCAACATTTAAATTATTAAGCAAGTGGCCTTGCTTGAATTAGCTGTAATGTAACAGAAATGATTATTTTGAATTTTGTACTAAGATACAACTGACAGAAGGGCAGAAGATGTGTTTGCTCTAACCTAGGCTTACTTTTAACTTTTAGTACTATAAATCAATCAAAGCAAACCATCTCAGGATTCAAGATGTAAATACAGTGAGACCTCTATTAAGCGGCCACCCTTGGGCCTTGTAAAATAGCTGCTGTTAAATAGAGGTTGCCTACATATATTTTGGGAAGTTTGAAAAGTGGCCGCTGAATAGAGGGTGGTCGCTTAATAGGTGACCGCCTTGATGGTCTCACTGACAGTATTATTTTATATAAAACTTTGAATAGGAAAAATATTTTTTCACAATTGACTTTTTAAATAAATAAATGCACTTCAACAATATCTTCTCTATCTGGTATTATGCCTTTGCATTTTGTTCTTGATTAGGCTCCACTTCAAGTGTGTACTTTTCAGTTTTATTCAGCACTTATCGCTTATGGATTGGTGGTGGTGTAATATGTGTTTAGACCACAGCTCAAAAATTGAGAATTGACCAAATGAAAAAAAAAGCCTACCCTCATTGGGTTAAGCACATCATTTTACCAAGCCATAGTAGTGAACAAAGCTACAGTTTTAAAGAGGAAGGTGTTCCTAATATCACATGGTAAGATATCATCTGGCTCTTCCAGCATACCTGTCTCCATAGCAACTGTTTCCAACTGCTCTTTAGTTACTGGGAAGCCTGGGAGTGGAGAAAAATGTTAAATTGACTACAATGTTGTGATGTCAGCCTAAAACCTCAAGCTTGATGACCGTGGTACAGTTGACTCAGAAGAACTGCATCGATAAAATCCTTCTAGATCTGGCTAGAACTCGTTTGTACTTGCAACCAATCAACTTCTGATCGTAGTTCGACACTATTAAAGGCCCTCAACCATAACAGTTTGTGGTTTACAGCATATGTCCGGGATAATGCAAATATAGCTTTATAAGTAAGTTATCCAGCCCGTTAGCTTATATCCATCTGTCTTTATTTTCCTCTGTAGCTAAATTTATCTAATACTGACGTCGTCCGCTATAACTTTGAGTTAAGCTTATTTTCCAATTGCAGCCAATACCCTGAACTGTCTTGTTGCTGTGGCGTATTTAGAAATGGTTCAGAGGTTCATCCTTTAGGGACATCCAGCAAAATCAGATTAAATATAGAATGGATTTGCCTCTCACTTCTCCGTGCTGTTGTCCGCCATATTTGTTTAACAAAGCACGTGCCGCAAAGGATTATGGTAGTGGCAGCCACGGTCCGTGGCAGCCATGGGCCACGTCGCTAAAGTGAATTTACTTTTACTTTTGATTTTGATTTTACTTTTGATTTTGATTTTACTTTTGATTTTGATTTTACTTTTGATTTTCATTTAACTTTTTATTTTGATTTTGATTTTACTTTTGATTTTGATTTTACTTTTGATTTTGATTTTACTTTTGATTTTGATTTTACTTTTGATTTTGATTTTACTTTTGATTTTGATTTTACTTTTGATTTTGATTTTACTTTTGATTTTGATTTTACTTTTGATTTTCATTTAACTTTTTATTTTTATTTTTATTTTACTTTTGATTTTGATTTTACTTTTGACTTTCATTTTCCTTTTGATTTTAATTTTAATTTTCATTTTCCTTTTGATTTTGATTTTGATTTTACTTTTGATTTTCATTTTACTTTTGATTTTCATTTAACTTTTCATTTTGATTTTACTTTTGATTTTGATTTTGATTTTACTTTTGATTTTACTTTTGATTTTCATTTTACTTTTGATTTTCATTTTGCTTTTGCTTTTAATTTTCATTTTACTTTTGATTTTCATTTTATTTTTCATTTTACTTTTACTTTTACTTTTCATTTCATTTTCATTTTACTTTTGATTTTAATTTTCATTTTACTTTTGATTTTCATTTTATTTTTCATTTTCATTTTACTTTTACTTTTCATTTCATTTTCATTTTACTTTTGATATTATTTTCAAAATGTATTTGTTTTTCCTTTTATTTTCACTTTAAAATGAAAAACATAATGAAAATCAAACAAAAATTATACAAAAGAAGGTTAAAAATGTAGTGGCAGCCATGGGCCACCATAAACGTCTCGAACTCCGTTGTTCCACATTCCGTGTCGGCAGCATGCAGTGAAAAATTTGATTGTTCGTCAAGCACTTGGAGTCAGAGGTAAGCCGTATCTTTTGCTTTTGCATCTGGAGTGCAAAACGGGACACGCAAACTCTCGAGGACGAACAATAAGTATAGGGAGAAAAAGAATTATGTCAAGAAAGGCGCTAATTAATTAGCGCAGTTCAAGCAAAGCGCAGCGAAGCCAGTAAATTACATAAACGTTTACTGCAAGTCATGAAATCCGTTGAGATTACACAAGACGGTCAACCAACCGAAAATATCTTGCGTGACCTATCAATTGCCCTATCGCATAATGACGTCACACCAAAATATTTTATTGTTTTGACGCTAAGAATTATGGTCGCCAGAGGGGATCAGAGTGATTGCATATCAAATAAAATGCAGATGAGTAATCACTGATACATGATATATATCAAAACTCGATACATTGAAGTTGTACTTCGAAAAGGAATATTGTCCCAATTTCCACTGTTTCTGAGCACCTATCCCCAATGTAAACAAACTGTGACGTCATTATGCGATAGGGCAATTGCCGCGGACGATTTCAAGACAGCGTTGGAACAGCTATACGCGCTATATGAGCAAGACACACAGAACGATTTTGATGAGGCAGAGTTTTCCATAAACGACGCCCTTACGCTGAAGCACGCCTATATTATTGCTGCGAGCGAAGCGAGCAGCGATACTAATCTTGCAGTGGGATTCCTGTGTGTCATGCGCGGGATGTTTATAGAGCTCTGAACTCGATTTTTGGGCATGTATGTAGAGTGAACGATGATTTGTGACGTCATCAAAATATGCTTGGAATGATCGCTGACCACGCGATTTCACGATCAAGTTGGAGTCTTTGTTTTCTAGCCGGCTAAGTTGTCATTGTTATTCAGATTTATCATACCCCGGGAATGGAGCACTGATAGTAACCTAATTAGTTCAAAGTGTAGCACTATAATACCAGGTTACACTGTGTTTAAAATTGTAAATTAATGATAAGATAAGTTATACCAGGTTCAAAATGTTCAAGTCATGATGAGATAAATACCAGGTTTAGATTAGAGCTTGTGATTAAAAAATTTGGCACAGTTACATTGAGAAACAACCGAGTTTTGGGTACCAAACTGGATACCACTCAAGGTTCTCATGCATTTTTTAAGAGTTTTGTTGTTGCTATGACAAGCCACCATTTCCACTGCTGACCATATTCACACTGGCGTACCTTCAAGTGGAACCGAATATTTTTCTATTTTTCTAAGTTTCTCAAGTTTAAGTCTTCTAAGTTCATCATCATCTGGAAGAAGCTGAGGTAAATTATTACCAACAAATTCAACAATTCCCATTTTAGCAGAGTCTTCCTTTCTTGGTGGAATTCTGTAAACTCTTGTATATCCACTGTCTATTGCCGAGTATCTTGGTAAGAGTTCTCCAAATAGTTTTGGTACTAACTCTTTTTTCTGAAAAAGAAATCAACAACTCAATTTCTCAGCTAATTTAACCTCTCATTTTACTCTGATGAAGGGCCAATGTTCAAAACATTACAATCCACTATATTATTTAACCACAGGATAGCATTTTTTTATCAAGCCCAATTCACATGTATGACTATATTTTTGTAAATGCATACAAAAATTTGTCTACACAAAAACAATGTCCATTTGAAGGGTTCCCTGTGAAAACGACCTAAGTGACTTTTTGATGGTTGTCCAGACATTGATATTTGAACATAGGAAAGTTAATTGATATCATTTTATACCATTGAAAAAAATCATCAAAAAGTCACTTGGGCCATTTTCACAGGGAACCCTTCATTTACAGTTCGTTCAGTAGCAGCATCCACACAAATAACTTGATGCTTTTTAACACACTACTATGCATCTAAACCCATCCACATGTAAACACTTCAACTTGGAAACTATGGTAAACATTTCAATTCATTTCATTCCATTTTAAGGAGACAGCATGTCAAGTGGTCAGAGCATCGGTCTTGCAATCCGGTGGTCCCGAGTTCAAGCCACCACTCTGGCCACTAGCTGAGACTGAATTTGTTCCAGGCAACCCCTAGTTCAAATTCAGTTCTCGACCATGCTTGTAAATAGCCAACAGTACTGGCTTGGCTCCTTGCCAGCTGGGATTCTTATTTGAAGGCCATTATGTAAACTACCTGGGTCGCCGGTAATAATGTTTATATCCTCATTAAATAAAGATTTTTTGAGCAGGTATTGACTGATGTTGTAACATCAGTGTATATGTTTATGAGTGTCCACATGGAAAAGCATAAGCAGCAGTTTCAAAAGTATCTGTTTATGGTGAGCTATCTGGGCATTTCCGTGTGGACAGAAGGCCTATTAAAAATTTATATGCACAAAAAAGTATGTCTTCACAAACAAAAATGAATATATGTGGATAGGTCTTTCACTGTCATCACTTACCATCAACCAGCTATTGACTGTTGCTTCATCTCCTTGTTTAGCAAGATCTATAAGCTTCATTAGAAAAACAAAATAAGCCAAATACTAATAAAAGTAAATTATGTTGGGGCTAACATTTTACAGTGATCAGAGTGAGTCTACCATTTTCAAGTAAACTTTAACATAATCAAATTTTATTCATTTATTCCACAAAGACAGTTTTAAGCCAAAGAGCAAGCCAAATAGATTTTAATTTTTGTAATATTCTTGAGCTTGAAATGTAAACATAAGTTAAGAGTTTACAGCCTGGTATCGTACCGAGTACCGAGCTACAAGTTTATACCTACCCTCTCTGCGACTCTCGACATATCTTGACATCTACAAAGCGTCGTCTCAATTCTTTCATGTTGTACAAGAGCAGTTATAAGATTTTTGTACAAGTTTTTTCTTCTCTCGGGACTTTTGATCTTAAATTTGAGCAAAGCCTCAAAATTTCGAACCCTCGTGGCCGCCATTTTGGAAAACGGCCACAAAGCTTACTGGGTATGATTCCACAGGTATCCCAACGAGGGGCTTCTACACTCGTACTCGGGCTTTTTTTACGCTAGAAAATGCTGACGTATTTAGCATTGTGTATCCCGAGACAGCCCTCCCCGAGACTATTTTACAGAGCGTATATATGGAGTTTCAAAAACCTGGTTCTGGAGGACACATACAGTAAGCCAAACTGCATTTTTCCGGCTGGAAAATTAGCGTGCGCGCGCGTTTGAGCTGTCTCGCTCGGGGAAGGTGAATTATGTGTTTATGTAAGAAAAAGTTGTCTCGCCTCCCAGGGTTACCCTCCCAGCATGTACCAGCCGGGACAAGTTATCTCGCCCCCGAGTTGTCTCGCCCCCTGAGTTGTCTCGCCCAAGTCCTAAGCCCTATAAAGTCGAGGCTCACAGCAGACTTTGGATGCTTACCTTAGTAAGTTGGTTGGCATAGTTACTTAGTCATATTGCTTTTGAAGTCTCTAAGTGGGCAATATCAAAATATTTAGTCTGTTGATCTTGATAAAGTATATATGATCAAGCGAAACTGAGGAAAAAAAAGGGAACCTCCAGGTAGCTATATAGGCCAATATACACTTATTTCAAAAAACGTTGTCGCGGTTCAGAGCAACAAGCGTCAAGCCAAGACTGAAATGAATGGTGGTTTGGTGCTGGTAATGTAATGTATTCAAATCAGACTTGTTTCTAGCTAATTACAAAATGTGAGCATTTTCACATGCTTGTTAGTATAGTGCACTCAATTCTGTTGATAACGAATCTGGTTTGAATACATTACCAGCACCAAACCAGCATTCATTTCGGTCTTGGCTTGACGTTGTTGCTTTGAACTGCGACGTTTTTTGAAATAAGTGTATACCTATTTCAAAAAGGGTTATCCTTTGATTTGTTTCATACTGCATATTACATAGTGTATACCAAGATCAAAATGTATTGTGAATTTATAATTTTCATGATTTTTCATGCCAAAAATATACAAAATCACCAAACTGTCTATACTTTGTTCCAACCTGAAAGGCTATGAGAGAGACATGATGTGTAGTTATATTGCCTCTTGTTTGCCAATTATTACACTTTGTTCATGATTATTATCCACTTTACAATATTTGGTATGCAGCAAAACCAAGGACAACCTTTTTTTGAAATAGCTGAAATAGTATAATCTAGACAATGCGGGAAAAACTCAAAAAGACTCAAAGAACTACGATAAGGTGCCGAACTGAAGTTTTCTCGTGTAGAAAATGAAAGCTATCATACTTTATTTCGCGCGCAAATATCCCGAAAACCTTTCAGCTTACTTTAATTTCACAATATATAGGGCAGATTTCGTATGGCCGGTGAAACGGATAGTTCCGTACCGGGGCCATGTCTGTAAATGTCTGTAAATGTCTAGTATATTCTATAAAACATTCGAAATGAGCTTTTATCATGTAATTCCAGCAAAAGTCACAGTACAGAAATATAATTACCATAACTAGAAAGAGCACGTCAAAACTAGTAAAATTGTGAAGTTTGAATGCAGTAACTTTCAAACTCACGAAGATATGAATTTTCCGAAATCGAAATTTTGTATGAAAACATTCGCTGCAGGTAGGCAAGAGATGCCTACCAGCAAAGGTTTTCTTACAAATTTACACTTTTCCTTTTCAAAAATTTATATTCTCGCGAGTTTTGGATTGAATTCCTTCAAACTTCACTGTCTTGCTAATTTTAACATGCTCTTTCCAGCTATAGTAATTCTTTTCCTGTTTTACGAATTTAAAAATACCTGGTAAAAGCTCATTCCGTACCATATTAAATCGTGACGTGACCGTGACCGTGACGTGCCTTTTTCACAGTCTATACCCCATGCCGGTTGTGCCTATTGTAATCACGACTGATTCGACATAAAACTTTTATCTTGTTCTCCGCCCCTCTGTGATGAAATAATTATCTTTTTGAATTGAACAGCAATGGTAATTGGAGTTGATATTTAGATCCATCGATCAACCATAAAGCGTTTGTCGCACATGATAGGTCAACAAATAATCATACGACATTTTTTAGACACGCTCTGAAGGTCACGCACGCAACTCTATTTCACAGGCGCTCTTTTACATTCTCTCAAGCCATTTCAAAACAAAAGAACTTCGACTTGACTATTGATAAGACCAAAGTCCAAGTGGCCGCGAAAATGTGGTTGAATATTTATCTCTGTAGCTGATTGTCCTTTCCGTTACGTTAAAATGCTACGAAACCCACTCGGAGGGATTCTTTTTGTAGCAATACTATATTTTGGCTGTTTATTCGGTTTAATATTTGTCCTTGGGCCTTGTATTCCATTGATGTTCTTAAAGCCAAAATGGTACCGGTGGTTCAACGATAAATTCACGGCCCTTTTGCCTTTTGGTTCGACGGTGAGTAGACATTTTCAACTGATTGACTATAAGTAACTGTGTGTCGAAATACCGGCTGTTGTTGTCATTCTATGTGGCTTCGATTGTAATCCGTTTATTAACTTTTATCTCGTATGTCTATCGTTGAATTAAATGTGGTGAATAATACATTTGCTATGGATTCGACAGGGATTATTAGGTACGTATAGACTTTATTTTTATTTCAAAAATTCAACGTAAATTTCAGGGTATCTCTGTTAGTTTAATACACGAACAGAGGGGTCAACGGGTCAACAGTGATCTGGTATGCTCTGATTGTGAAACGTATCTCTAATTCAGTTATACATGAATATTCCTTATACCATCGCATATTCAGAATAGAACTATTCAGCTGCTCTTTTCTAGAATCGGAAGTAACGAGGCGGACAGAAATAAAAAAATCGCGAATTGAATATTTATATTAACACAGTGGGATGTCCTATAGTAGGAAGAATCCCATGGAGATTGCATTATTATGCGAGAAAAGAACTTTCTTCTCATTCTTGACCTTGCCAGCAACTTAAAAATTCATAAACAACAGTTCTAGAATACATTTGGGTTCTATTTGGTCTCCTATAAACCATGCTAGTCTCGTCACGCAACGACCCTCGATGCGTGACAAGTTCGGCGCCTTACCAGCCTTATAAAAGAAAACAAAAGGATGATATTTAACTCAAGCTGCAATTATCCAACTTCCTTGTGAATAAACCCTTACTGTCTTACCGTGCTCATTCAACTGTATCTTTAGAAACGACTTATAGCTAGTTATTTAGGCTCGGCACGCAACGCGTGACAGGATCTATTTTTTTAGGATCACCAAATTTGTCAGTAAATCGGATTTGGAGTAAACTTTTTTGTATTCTTGTCCTCGGAAAAGCCATTAAAAGGACAAGAAAACAAAAAGTCCTCAAATACACTCATTTTTTCAATCCAGGAATCATTTTTATCCATTTTGGCAATAAATATTTTTGGGGGTATTTCTTGTTTCCGGTGAGCCACGACACCACACATACCCAATCATGCTCTGACCACGTGCGCTCCTCAAGGCTCCCATCCCTGGTGAAGTAAACTCAACCAAGACAACTTAAGGTGGCTCGATAGAGTTTTTATTGACAATGCTTTCATTTTTCACTTTACTGAATTAAGCAACTTACTCTTGACCAACGAAAACGGTTTTTACACACCAGTTATTGGACTTGAATCAAAGTTTTGATTTTTGTCTATTTCACTTCTATTTGTGTTGCCATAGCTACAGTAAACAAAGATGGCTGAATTCAAATTTTCTAAAATATCTTTCGAACTCGAGCAGCTCTAGACAAGGGACTAAGTTATAAAGAGACAAAATTATAAAGTTTGATTTAAGTCCAATAACTAGTGTAAAAACCGTTTTGGTTGGTCAAGAGTAAGTTGTTCAATTCGTGGAATGAAAAACGGAAGCATGGTCAATAAAAAACTATATCGAGCCACCTTAAATCTTATTTGTTATTTCCATAGAGCTTGTCTATGACGTCAAGGTGATTATATCTGGTGATATACCAGTCCCAGATGATGCAGCGTTGATAATTATGAACCATCGTTGTCACTTTGACTGGATGTTCTTCTGGAGTGTAGTAGTACGACATGGGAGTCCAAGTTACTTGAAGATTGTCATGAAAGATATCTTGAGATATGTGCCTGGCATTGGTGAGCTAAACCACGTCTCTACTGACATGAACGTATTATATGCGAGTTTTTTGCATTCGTTTTATCAGACGTGATATGCGTGAAGTATTCGGGGATTACGTGCGTGTGTTATGCGTATAGCGTGTGCGGAATGCGAAACCCGTCATGCGTGTATCGTGCGTGTGATACGCGTGTAGTAATCGTGTGATTCACGTGTGTCATTACTCATTTAACACTTATTGACTGGGACCGAGGGAAACAGTATGTTTTGTGATCCCAAGACCGCCAATGTTTCCCGAGGCGGAGCCGACATTCCTGGTGACATTCCTGGTTGGTTATCATCTTTTTTGGTCTTAAAAGTTTGACAATATATAAACACGAGTTTTGCCACATGCATGTCCGAATGAATGAATTTGTAAACGCGCGCTGCCAAAAACGTACCTTCACAGCTCAATCAACTTCCGGTTTTGTTATTACCGGTGAATAAAACTCACTGTTGCCCGCTGAGAGTTGTTGCTAAGGAAACAGCAAAATTTGTAGACGTACACGGGATGCGCTCTCGCCCAATCAGAGCACGGAAAAATTGACTTTGACAGTTGGTATGTAACAATACTTTTTATTGATAGGTTGGGGGTTGCAATGTGGAGTATACCCTTTCCTAAAAAGAAAATGGGAGCAGGACGAAGCGTACTTAAACACCTTACTAGACTATTACTGTGATATGGAGTACCCACTACAACTACTGTTATTTCCAGAGGGGACAAACCTCGATGAACTGAGTCAACCCAGAAGCGACAGCTATGCCAGAAAAAACAACTTCCCTCTCTACAAACACGTGCTACATCCACGTACACGAGGGTTTGTCCACTGCCTCGAGAAACTGCGCAAAGGGACGAGACGACTGGACGCTGTGTATGACGTAACGATCGCCTACGATCAAGATTATTGCTATAAGGAGAAGGATCTGTTACTGGGGAACTTTCCTAAAGAAATTCATTTTGAAATCAAACGTTATTCTATAAACGAAATGCCTGAAGATTACCCTGAAATTGAAGAATGGTTACGTAAAAGATGGATTGAAAAAGAAGAATGCTTGACAAAGTTTTACCTGGATTCTAGCCAAGGTTTTCCCTCTAAAGGTGAAGTCAACCTGAACTCAAGCGACAAGATAGAAAGGAGAGTCACCATAGAGATGATTTTGACTATTTTTATATTTCTATTAATTATAGTTTTAGGTTTTTTGCTCTTGTTCAGATTTGTTTATGCTAGGTGGTTTTTCTGTGCATTGGTAGTTTTGTATGTTCTACTGTGTATATTAGGCTTTGGGATGGACAAGTTTCAACTTTGGATCCACGACAAAATAGGTAAAAAGGAGAGACATTCTACGTAATATCAACACAAGCAGTTTAGAAATAGTACTGTTTTTACTAACGTTCTTTTCTAAATATTTAATTTCCGTTTTCGAAAGTAAAGGCGAATGCAAAGGTCCTCAATACTCACACTGCTAAAGCTCAACTTTAAAGAGCAACCCTGACGACAATCGGTCAAAGTTGGAAATTCATTATCCGAATATTTAACGATCAATATTGTAACTTCTCTTCTACAATAGTCCAGTTTCCAATTACTCGAGACCGCTGAGCTATTTAACAAAAGATGCATTTATGCAGGGTTAGCCCTCCTTTTCAAGAAAGACCCATAGGATTGAAATTGATTTCTTTATTGTTCTCAGTCAAAATGTATTGCTTTTCTTGTTGGTATTCTCGAATAATCTACCTTGACTCGAGGCTAACCCTGCGCCAGTGCGTCTGTTGTCTGTTACAGCGGTATGAACAAACT
Organism: Telmatactis stephensoni; assembly: GCA_029948255.1. Classification (NCBI taxonomy): domain Eukaryota; kingdom Metazoa; phylum Cnidaria; class Anthozoa; order Actiniaria; family Isophelliidae; genus Telmatactis; species Telmatactis stephensoni. The sequence continues at coordinate 138,846 of JALIZF010001286.1, read as the reverse complement.
CGAAAAAGGTCTATTCTGCATTTTAAGCATGCCGGAATATTTTTAAAAAATTACCCGTCTCTTTTGAAAACGAGGAAATATATTGCTTGGTGTTTATTTATCTGACTAAATTCCAATTTTGACTGATAATCATCAGAGAGGCCCTTTACAAGAAATGAAGAGAAAACCGAACACGATTTAATGGGTTTTTGTCAGCTCTGGTCTGCCTAAAGGCCTTCTGAGGAGGGGAAGGGGAGAAGAGGAGGGCGAAGAGGGAGGGGAGAGCCTCCTTTCTTCCCCTCCCCCCCTTTCCCCTTCCCCTTCCGTCTTCCCAGAGAGCCTGTAGACAGGCTATCAGAGCTCGGGGTGTTCAGTTTATAAAAATATACCCTTGGTGCCCCGAGACAGCCCGTTAATTAGACTTTCCTTTTGTCTGAGTGAAATACAAATATAAACTAGACAATACTTTTATTAAAATCCTTATTACATTTTGTCGAGTAAGAGACTACGTCTTCCAGTCACATCAATAAAGACAACTTAACTTACGCAGGGGTGCGCGGGGGTGAGTTGGGGGACTAGCCCCTCCCCCCTGGTTGGGGGACTAGCCCTCTCCCCCCTCCCCTCGCTTCCCTGGGGGGCTGCGAAGAGAAATCAAGGATGTTCTCTCGCTTCAATGAATCAGTTGGTTTTAGTCTTCGTTGCTATCTTCGCTGTCACTTCCCGATCCTAAGATATGAAATTAGAGTCATTAAACATCTCAACAGAAATAGTCTCTCGAGATGGGCAAACTTTGAACCGAGTAGGACGTATTCGACGTCTACGTCGACTGGCTGCCCGTTATGTTATTTGTAATTGGAGTTTGTTTACGTGGGTGGTTTGGGCCTGTAGAAGCCGGTGATTGTGCGACGACAAATCGCATTCAAGCTGCTATTCGGAGAATGCTTGAAATTAGTGTGACTTTGACTAGCGAAAATCGCTACCGCTCCCCACTAGCGACAAAAGCATAAGCGCAAGCAACATACGCAGACTCAGTAGCGCATTTATCACTCAGGTGTGAGAAAAAACAAAAGCTTATAATGAGAAGTACACTATTGAGTCTGCGTATGCTAATGCTTATGTAGTGTGTGAACCGGCCCTTAGAATGACCCAAGTAAACGATATAGTCCTGGTTCTCACGAGCGACGGAAGCAGAAGCAACATACACAGACTCGTACTTCGTGAGAGAAAACAACGGGTAGTGCATTAAAAGAGTCTGTGTTGCTTCTGTTTCCATCGCTCATGAAATGTGAAGCGATTTCAGTTCATCAGCTATGGACCCGCGAATGAAGTCCTTAGGGAATTATGTTACCACTGACCTTCACTGCCAACAGATTCGTCTTGCTCTTCTTCAGAGTCATTTCCGTCTTTCGAGGCTGTTTCCCCATGCGAAGTGTAACCTACAATATCAAAAACAAACAAATTAAAATCAAAGTTAAAAAACGAAAACTCCAGTCGGGGCTCAGGGACTAGATAGTCAATGCCGGACTATTTTAGGTCTTTGATTGATTTCTTTAGAGTTTGTGGAGAAACTCTGGTTAAGTTCCTGGACATAAGAACGGGTGGTCGAAGAGAAGAAAAATGAGAAACTGAGCACTAATGATGACGTCGAGTGATCAAGCCGTTTGATTGGATAAAAATTGAGTGACATCACATGGAGCATGCGTACTCACTGCAGGCTTTGATCAGAGAGCTTTCCTTCTCTTGTCGTTCAAAGATGATGTTTTTGGAAAAACTTGCTGGGTCTGCAAGCAGATGAAATATCAAGAACTGCTCGCAGAAGCTCAAGGGGGGAAAGTAGGAAAGGGGCTTCTCATGAGTCGCATGGCGGACCACTACAGGGAAGATAAACCGGGCAGTCATTGTAGTACGTCTGCAAGTTGTAATTTGTCGATATTTTGATTTAAGACCCTTTTGGTGGATCACGTGATGATCACGTGACCTGCTTTCCCGTTTCTATGAGAAGCAAGGGTGGCCGAGCGGTTAGAGCGCCGGTCTGTCACCTCTGTCGTCCCGAGTTCGATTCCCGGACGGGGCATCACATGTGGCTAGTCTAGTAGAGTTTCTTCTTCGTTCTCTCCCTTGCTTCGAGTTTTTTTTTTCTTCGGGCACTCCGGTTTTTCCTCCCTCAGTAAAAACAAACTAGTTTCGATCTAAGCTGTGCTCCGTGATCAGAAATGGGTCGTTTGGTGGCTAAAACATGTGTGTGTAAATTTATAGGTAAATGTGTAAATGTGTAACTTTTTTGTAACGAAAGCGCCCTTGTATACCTTCGAATCGATTACGTTGAGGTGCGCCCTTTGTAATTCAGCACTTGTGCTGCAAGCAAGGGTGATGAGCTAAACCAATTTTATTTTTTTATTTAGCTAGCGTTAGGTATATATATCTCCTAAACGCGCGCGACTTTTCGCTTTTACGGCAAACGTAAAATCGCAGCTCAACTTCGCGTTTAGAATAAAACGCAAGACGCGAACAAAGTAGATCACGCGGACTATTCTTCAATTGAGAAATGAGACAAAAATGCGGCGCTGCCATGGTATCGACTTTATATGTTGCTTTTTGCTCTTTGTTGTATAGGGGTTGAAATTTCCCTCTCCCCCTCCCCCTTAGAGAAAGCCTTATTTAAGACAAATTCCTTTCACATACATTTGCGAGTATTAGCTCTACTAGCTCTCTTTTGCAAGTTTTTAATAAGATTGCTTTACCTAATGATTGACGACTGTCTTCGTCTGGTGCGGATAAATGGCTGCGATCAGCGTCCGTGGCTTGGAGAGTCAAACGGCTGCTTTCATCTGTAAAAGGTTTTAACCCTGAAAGAAAACAGTATGTAACGGTAAGCTGTAATACAGGAACAAAAAGTTGATTGTCAAATAAAAGGAATAAAGATTGTTGACCTGTAGGGTAGACATACTGGCTGCCTTACAAGAGGGTCGGGGGAATCGGTCTTGGAAAGGTGTCCATCTTACAGGGGTGTCTACATTTCAAGGTGTGTCTGCCTTGGGGAGACAGTGGCTGTCTGTCTTGCAGGGATGTCCACCTTACAGGGGTTCTCTACCTTTAAGGGGGTGTCTTCCTTGGGGAGGTCTCCACCTTATAGGGGTGCCTACCTGGTAGGAGGTGCCTATCTCAGAGATGCCCATCTTACAAGGGTGTTTGAGAGACGTGTCTACCTTTCAGGGGTGTCCTCGGACAAGTGTCCTTTTGACATGTGTGTGTCTTAGAGAATTGCTCATATCTTACACGGCATCTGCCTTGACAACCTTACAGGGCTGTCCACCTTATAATGTCTATCCACCTTGGGGAGGTGTCCACCTTAACGCTGTTACACGCTGAAACTTTTATCTGAAACTTGTCTCGATCGCCGATGCGAGACGATTTTCATAAGGGATGTTACATGCTGAAATTTCGTCCTGAAACTTGTTCGCGACACACGTTTCTGTTGCAGGAGTAGAAAGCAGTTCTACTTTTCGTGAAGCCGTCTCGTGAAACCGACCAGGGGAACGCTTCAGCTAAATGACTTCGCACGTTAAATGTCTATAGACTTGCAATACTTGCAATAAAATTATAAAATAGAGTGTCTGTCTAAATAAATTGTCAATGGACATAAAAGGTGGCGCGCGAAAATTCGCAAACGCGGTTATTTAGTAAGCACGGGAAAACTTTCCCTGCTTCAACGCGGCCGCCCATTTTTAGCGGGAAAAATTGTGAAATGTCAACAAAAAGTATACCAGCTTGTCTAAATCTCGAAAAATCTTTGCTTTAAAGTCATTGAAATACAAGTCATTATGTGAGTACTACTGAATACATGTCTTAAAAGTTCATGTTTTCAACAAATTATTTGTGAAAATATTATTAGAGTGAAATGACATTGTAATCAGAATGAAAGAAAATTTTACAAAATACTAATGTAAGTCTAGCTCTGGATTGCGGTAAGAAAACTGGAGATAAACATCAACACGAATAATACTTATGTTACTCATCATTAGTTAAAAAAGTTACAGACATTCATGACTGGCTGTTAGTCTTTTTGTGAAGTGCGTGCACATCCAATTGCCAAAACGATTCCATAATAAAAATAGATTAAAAATAACCTAAAAATAGTTGCTCTTAAACTCTCGAGCGATGACGAAATTCCCGAATGGCCGTTATTCCGAAGAATTGACGAAGCCGACGTTGAGAAAGGCGAGAGAGACTTGTATAACTCTTCACCTTTTCAATATTCATAAGCTCAGGCGGACCGTTTGGTTCAAACTTACTACCGATGGCGTCAGCGGACTAGATCTGGTCCGCCTGAGCTTATGAATATTGATAAGGTGAAGAGTAAAACAAGTCTCTCTCGCCTTTCTCACCGTTGGCTTCGGCAACTCTTCGGAATAACGGTAATTCGGGAATTTCGTCATCGCTCGAGAGTAAACAGCGAGAGAGACTTGGACCAAGTCTATCAAAAACGTATATGAACATTTCAGTAATTTGCTCGTGAAGTTTTGTTGCGATTTCAGCCCCTATCTTTGTGTTGTTGTTGTTGTTGTTAATGTTGTGGGGAAGGGGTTGTTTATCGATACCGAAATTATCTAAATTTGTTCCCACCTGGTAGCAGGGATAACTCTTTCTCGCTCTTTTGTTTTGTGTTCCCAAGGAAAAAGAAAACAAAAGAGTTATCCCTGCTACCAATAGACAACTCGCCTTCTCAGAGACACTTACTATTCCACAAGTAACGCACTAAAGAGTGCGTTACACTGATACGGTAAAATTTGAATTCATTAATGCCTCTTAATCACGATACCAGACAAACGGTTCAGACTGTTTCATTATGGCTCCTAAATACATGGTTTCTGTGTGCGCTATAGCAATCGCCCTTAGTCTTCACATTGTTCCTATCTTGTCAGAAGATACAGAAAAGTGTCTTGCGGGTCCCTATCATAAAAAGACTCCTTCCAAGGAGAGTGCAGCGTTCAAAGAGTGTCACGAATGGAAAGACAAATCTTGTTGTAAAGCTTCTCTTACTGTTGAGCTGTCAAAGCACCGGGTCGAAAACCTGTGGAACTTTACATGGAATCACTGCTCTAATTTGAGTCAGGTAATACTTACAAATAATGTTAATAATGTAATGTATTTGTAGTCCACAGTCCGTCAATTATAGAAGAGTCGTTATTAGATTGAATGGAAGGTCAACCGTCCGTGCTTGTCCGAGGAAATTTTTGAAGCCTGATCACAGAGAGAGAACGAAATTTCCATGCCATAGAAGCTCTCAGTAAACAAAAATGATTTATTACTCATTTTAGAAAGTATATTAGTAGTATTAATTCGACTATGCCTTAATCCCGGGCTTTCGTGTGTGTCAATTGCGTCATAACACTTCTACTAGTTGTCACGAATTCACACCATAAATTATATTAATAGTAAACAGGATGGTAATCAGAAGTTATTGCGAGCAAAGCGGACAGATTAATGGTTATCGCTCGAGGTATATTTTCTATTTTGACCGGCGCCGACTTGAAAGCAAACTTGCATCATTTTCTCGAAAATAGAAAAAATCTTGCATCATTTTCCATGCCACATGTGCAGGTCGTTCTGCGGTAAGGCGCTTTCTGGTAGCCAATCAGAGAACAGGATTTTGATCATATTTCCCGCTTCTTTCGTGCCAGAATTTACCGCTATTTATAAAATGTCAAGCAGAGTCATGCATAAATAAATAAATGAAAACATCGGCGGAAATTACTGATGTTTTTCAGATTTGTGATTATATATAAGATTTAGCAAAAATAGGCTTTTAGACCAAAAAGTATTAGCAGGTTACGGTTGACCATTGGACGGATTCAAAGGGTTTAGTACGTATGGAAATTTCACATTTTTTTATTTTCCATTTACACATAAATAGTCATAAATTTACACATTGTAATGAATAAAGTTATGTTACCTACAAAATAAAAATGTAATTAAGTTTTTGACAAAGACAGAGTATGACAAAAAATCACATTAGAAAAAAAAAAACACAACAACAACAACAACAACAACAACAACAACAACATTAAGGCAAGAAAACACACACAAAAATAGAAATGGCAAGGAGATCTAAGAGAAACCCCTAGGCATATGGAATTTAGATGCCCTCATTCTTGGAAAAAGTTTTTTTCAACATTATGTAAGGCAGTGATGACAGTAGGCAAAGTCAGAGTACAAATATACATAAAACCGAATAAATGTTACTAAATAAGATAAGTGACTGATTCATAGAATAGTAGCAAACGAGTATGAGTGTAGATAGAAAGCTATTGCTCTTGGTAATATCTAAAAATTTGAGTGTAATTGCTCATATAGTTTTTGAAATATTTAAAAATTATACAGCAAATGTATAGTTGATTGGCACTTTTTTGCCAATCAACGAAACATAACTGTAAAATTTGCAAAATGAAAGGCTATTTTCTCAAAAACTATTGAAGAGATTGCTTTCAGAATTTCAGGTATTGCTAAGAGTGATGCCTTCTTCTCACTTATAGAGTTAGTCCAGACCCAGGCCTCTTTTTACCCCACTCCGCTTCGGTAAAACAGAGTCCAGAAGAACTTGCATGCGCATGCGTTACATGAACCAATCAGACACCGTAAAGTTTTGGTGCGACCTGGTTACAAGGCCTTTTGACAAGTCATACAGGGCTTGGATTTGCTGTAATTTGGGTAAAACGTGTGCTTCTTACAAGTAAAGGCAAACTTAACTGTTGCTACAAAAATCGTGGAGAGATGGTCATCCCGAGCGAAGAACTAGTACCTGTAGTAACGGAGAATCTCTACGAAAGACAACCATATTCCTATATTCCCAGCCATAAAAACTGTTTATTTAAGTGTCCAAGTCTTCTAGCGCTTGCGCACTAATTGGGGGACACTGTACTCTCACACACACTACCTCTACATTAATATTTTGCAAATAATCACTCGAATAACATATTGACTCGAGATGTCCTTTTACATCGTTGCAGGCCTGTGACGTTTATCTCAAAAATGAAGAGTGCTTTTACCAATGTGAACCCAACCTGATAAAATGGCACACTACGAATGACAGAGTCAAAGATGTGCCTATCTGCAGTAAATACTGCAATGATTGGTTCGAGGCTTGTAAGAATGATTTCACGTGTGTTGATGACTGGCTAAGCGACTTTAACTTCTCTGCAAGTACCTACTCGTGTCCTAGGAATTCCAAGTGTCTGACCTTTGCCCAGGTAGGTAGTACAGACAATTAAATTGAATGAAAATGTATAACTTACACAAACTCACAAGTTCATTTTTCTGAGAGAGAGAATACTGGCGAAAACCCTCGTGGCGTGGAAGAGAACAACACGTGAACTTCCTAGGTCGAATTAAATTCACAATCATCGTTATGTACAATGACTAGCATTGCTTCAACGTGATTCAAGGCCACGTTACACGAGCCCATCTTTCTGGCAACTTGTAATGTAATGTTGACAAAAGCAGAGCATAACAAGTTGCTGGCGAGATGTCAGACGCTCGCAACTTGCAACGCAATTCTTCTCTGGTGTGCGATAAAACCAGATATGTCAGCGGTCACTGCGCTCTGATTGGAGTAGGACCTCGTTCAACTTTTTCTGCAACTCGCATCGCAAATTTTCGTGCAGATAGCTATAGGGAATATTTACAGGCGCGAGATCTTCTGCAACTCGCCACACAACGGCGTTGAAACCGATGCAAGTTATACATGCTTGCCACAACACCTTTTTCCTGACTTAAGTATCATTTTCCCTGACCCAATGATCCACATACTCTATGTTTTAAATTGAAATTCTTCACATTGGCTTACAGATTGAGCTAGGAGGGACTATACATTTTCAAATACTGTGTGAACAATAAATTCCCTGACTTTCGCTCAAAAACTCATTTTCCCTGACTGAACATAGAATTCCCTGACTTTTCCCTGACCTTGAAAATATATGTTTTCCTGACTTTTCCCTGACCTTTGGGAACCATGTTATAAGAAGCACCGCCTCGTCTAAAATGACTTTAACTTAGGTTGAACCTCAGTCAAGAACTCGGCTGAACTAGGCCTTAGTCCACGAATGACCCATGGCAGGAATTGTACCCTGGCCAAGTGAATTAGCGAGCGCTCTCAGAATACTTACGATTTAATGAAACAAGCCGGTCAGTTCTTAATGTTACTTCTTAGCATTAGCTTGGACTTGTACTAAGAAACACGGTGTACCATTTAAGAACTGAGTGGATGCTCTGACAGATTGGTTCCATTGAATGGAAAATATTCCGAGTCGTGAAGAAAGTCTGCGACTGACAGAATCGTGTACAACAAACTGTCGCAAAACAAACCAACGAACGAACAAAATAAGTACACAAATCGAACAAGAGTATTTTCAAGTTAAAATCTGCATCCCTTACTAGCAAAAATTTTTAGTTAGCAAGTCTACAAGGTTTTGAAGGAACTGGTCACATAAATTAAACTTTGCCACCAAAGGAGTTTCCTGTAGTAATATCGAATGATATAATTTTTACATTTTAATTGATTTCCTTCTTATCCCAGCGCTACACGAATGGGGAAGGCTTGTGCAACAAGATGTGGGGAACTTCCTTTAAGTACGAGAGGTCAACCAACTGTATGGTGATGAGTTTCAGTAAAGGCCAAAACCCTAATGATAAAGTTACTGTAAAGACAACCAGTGCAAGCACAGCAACACCAACTTTGGTTTCCCTTCTTGTCAGCCTGCTTGTTTTCAAATTGTGCATGTAGAAGTGAATTAGTCAAAAGCAATTGCGACTATATGTGGCGTAGAATCGATCGTGATTTGCATGTTAATTGTTAAAATGATTAATATCAGCTTGGCTAAGACAGAAAGTAGAAGCTATAGATAGACCTGAGAGATACATCCCCAACTAAATTATATGGGAGTCCCCCAGGAGTTAAATACCACTTATTGAGATATTTTCTTGTGTATTAAGGGCTGATGTTTTACGAGTCGCTTATGTATCTTGCCGAGCCTTTAGGCGAGGTAAAATGCACGCGATGAGTTAAATGTCAGCCCATAATACACAAGAAAATATCTAACAAAGGATTTATTATACAATCGCTTTTTCGCTGTGTTTTTAAACAGTGTTTTTATTATCAAAACAGCCCTTTTTGCAAACCAGCGCGCGCGGGAAACCGTAAACCAGTTTGAAGCCTTGACGTCATACAGGGCCGAATACACAAACTGGATTTCTAGAAGGTATTACCGTCCCATATTGGCTCTCAAATGATACCTTATTTGGTAAATTTACGTCACAATTGTATAATAATGTATGGTATCGTATGTAGTCTGCAATGTTGCCTGAAGAGACTCGGCTGCAAAGGATGCTGTTAATCATCAATATAAAAACGGTGGATGCTTTTTCAAAATGTAGTTGTGTTGCAATTTCTTTTTTAATACTAAAGATAATAAAACATAATTTCATTATGTTGTAGATTAGTTTCCTTCCTACATTCCCTTTGCTGATCTGAAGAATGTAACTCGCCAGGAGCGCACAACTCCTGAACTCGTGGATACTCGAAGCATTCGAACGCGCTGTGCCAAACGGAGCTATTCAAATTGTTCCTTGCGCTATAGAATAGTAAGATTATATAGAAGTCGAAAAAGTCATTAGTCAATAAGAAAGTGAGATCAGAGATGGAAAGATACTAGAACATTCATTCATGCCGTTTTCCATTGTCCTATAGTGCGAAGATTTTGGTCCAGTGACGGATGAGTGCGTGAAACAATGTGCAAGCAAATACTGTAAGGGCCGGTTCACACACCGCATAAGCATAAGCATACGCAGACCCAATAGCGTACTTCTCATAAGTTTTTGTTTTTATCTCACATGTTGGAGAGGAAAATTCCTTTAACCAAAAAGTTGCGAATATTACAATCTCGCGTTTGAATGAAAATGGACCGTCACTAAAAACGAGAAGTTTATGGGTCATAATTCAGCAAATTGAAATTGCGATTTATGAGGGGTGGTGTAGCAACTCTCGTAAGATCTAATCCTAGTTGGATTGATACCCTCACTGTAAAACAATAGAAAATAAAACATCAAGTTCAACGAGTTAACAATGAAATGTATTGTTTTCAGTTTCTCCAATCACAACAGATCTTACGAGTTGCTGCTACACTACTCTTTAAGAGAGGTTTAACAGCTCGATTGGCGGGATGATATAAACAAGAGATAAAAAAGAAACCGAACTTGCGGGACTGACTAGCCTCTTCCGCAGGCTACTCTTTTTATTCTACGTACTTTTGGGGTTCCTTTGGGGATATCTCTCTATAAAAAGTTGTCGTTCGCACGGCCATGAAATCTATTCCATATACGGGCTGGCATTACCTTATTTGGAAGTCACGTAGATTTGTTTTCGTTGATTTTCCTGCAATTTTGAACCTCAAACTGTCAAAATTCCATCAAAACTTGCAGATATTGTAGCGATGAAACACATCACATTGTCCACCATCTTGAAACTGGCTTAGAAACCTAGCTTTTCGGTAAACAGGAAACCCAATAGTAGAGACACAGGAAGCCCGCGCGAACGACAACATATGTTAGGCAGATAAGAGATAGTTTTCCTCTCCACCTTTTGTTCCAAAGGAACCCCAAAAGTAGAATAAAAGGAGTAGCCTGCGGAGGAGGCTCGGGACTGACTTTGTTCACTCTGTTTCTTCCTTGGTTTGACTAGCGTCTGTCGGTCCGCTTCCGCCAGTCCGTTTCAGCCGGTCCGTTTCCGATTTTTTCGACGATCCCTGATGGTACGAAGGTTAGGGGTTAGCGAGATTCACAGCTACAGGCTTACTAAGAAATACGTTAAACTGATACGTTAAGATTTCAACTTCAATTGATTGATGACGTTATCAGACGGACTTCATAGAGATCCTAGTGAACACAGGCATGACTTCGAAAATGGTTTCTGTGTGCGTTGTAGCAATCGCCCTTTGCCTTCAGGTTTTACCTATCTTGTCAGAAGATACAGAAAAGTGTCTTCCAGGTAAATATCATAAAAAGACGCCTTCCAAGGAGAGTGCAGCGCTTGCAGAGTGTCACGCATGGAAAGACAAATCTTGTTGCACTGCTGACTTTACTGTTGAATTATCAAAACACAAGGTTGATAATCTGTGGAACTTTACATGGAATCACTGTTCTAATTTAAGCCAGGTAATACTTAGAAATGTTTTAATAATGTAATGTATTTGTAGTCCACAGTCCGTCAATAGAGGAATGGTTGAAATTTTTATGGGTGGGTCATGTCTAAACAGATTCTAGACGCCTAGCTGAAGAACTAAAGGACGCAGAAGGAAATGAAATTTCTGTGACATTGTTCTCGACGAGCCAGTACTAATTTAGTTTTAATTATTTTAACTGAAAGAGACAAAATCAATTTGCATGACTCCCGGGAATTCATATGATCCGGGCACATGAGAACAGTCATCACGAATTTACCAAATTGAACGTGCAGAGTTAACGGAAATCACTGACAGTTAAAGGTCAGCCGAGGTGGTGATCAGGCGAAGTTAAGTTTGAAAGGAAACAAGTCGTATCATTTAGTCTACGGTTACAGAGGACCCCGGCCCTCTTTAGGGGAGGGAGTGGGAACGAGGAGTGCTACGTAAGCTACCCTTGCAGTAATTACTCGGGCTACCTGTGGTGGACTACCTGTGGTGGACTACCTGTGGTCTCGTCACGCAACACTAATTTGTTGTTGTTTGCGTGATTTCGTCAGGGGCTGAAAGACTTACGAAAACGTAAATACATTGTCTCGATCCTATCAACGTCTTAAACGGAAATCATGTAAAACCGTTCCGTAACGGATCTCATCCCGCGAGACGAAATCACCCACGTAAACGCAGCCTGAATTTTGTTGTTGATGTAGTTTTTATTGAGAAAAATCCTGGAGAGGATGAATTAGTGCGAGGGGTCTAGATTGTGGAGAGATGGTCATAAGGCCAGTCGCTTTTTGTCGTCACGCAACGCTTTCCTGGAAAGCGTTGCGTGACGACACATAAAACGGCTGCGGGGAAAACTAGTCATTTCCCTTAAATGGACATTTATTTAAAGACCTCGTTCTTTCACCACAGGCCTGTGACAGTTATCTTATGAAAGAGGAATGTTTCTGGGGATGCGAACCTAACCTGATCAAATGGCACATAGGGAACGCCAAAGTCAAAGGCGTGCCTATCTGCAGTAAATACTGCAATGAATGGTTTGAGGCTTGCAAGAATGACCTCACGTGTGTTGATGACTGGCTAAGCGACTTTAACTTCTCTGCAAGTACATACACGTGTCCCAGGAATTCCAAGTGTCTGACCTATGCTCAGGTAATTAAGGAATAGAACATCGAAAATATAAAAAGTCTTTTCTCGGTAGTTCCACAATGGCTAGCTATTTTCACTCAAAAACTTTCATCTTTGCTGCGGATAGAAAACCCCACGTGGTAGAGAACACCACATCGCTCAGTTACATGATCCGACAATGAATTGAGCATGCTGCATAGGTGAAAAGTCAACCATGCTCTCTGAATGTCTTTTCACATGCATCAATCTTATCGTCTAACTTAACTCAATTAAAAATTGTTGTCAGTTACGGGTGCCAATTGTTGACTCGTTGGAAGTTCGTCTGTTTTGTGACAGTTTATTTGCACAAGGGTCTGTCAGTCAAAACACTTTCGCCGAGACTTCCTGCGTACGTTCTTATCTTTAGTTCGAACGTTTCTCGTCAATTTCTGCTTATTTTGTAAGAACTCAATGTTGTCAAAGTGGTCACATTAACTTTGACACCAAAAAGTCTCCTGTAGTAATTTTTACATTTTAATTTATTTTCTATCTATCCCAGCGCTACGAGAATGGGGAAGGCTTGTGCAACAAGATGTGGGGACCTTCCTTCAAGTACGAGACATCATCCAACTGTATGGTGATGGATTTTAAAGGGCCAAACCCTAATGATAAAGTTACTGTAAAGACAACCAGTGCAAGCACAGCAACACCAACTTGGGTTTCCCTTCTTGTCAGCCTGCTTGTTTTCAAATTGTGCATGTAGAAGTGAATTAGTCAAAAGCACTTGCTACTATATGTCGTAGAATCAAGGGTGATTTACATTTTGAAATGATTAATATCAGCTGGATTAAGTAGTATACAGAAAGTTGAATTCCACAAAGTGCACAAGGCATAACTTGGGTGGTTGGAGATGGTTGCAGATTAGACATTTTGAATGGATAATTATTGAGGACAACCGAATGGGTAATTAAAAATCGAAATTAAAAATCGAAATTTGTTATTTTTGGAATTACAGTCAATAAAAATTATGGAATAATCTCTGAGAAGAATTTAGTCTAATTTTTCTTACATTTCCTTGCTAACGGTCTGAAGTGGATACTCGAAGCGGAAACGAAGCGTTAATACAAATGGGTTTCCTTAAATGCTCGGAGTTCTTCAAATACAAACGGAGTTTTCTCAAATACTCGAAGCGTACGGACGCGAAGTGTAACTGCAAACGGAGTTCCTCAAATTGTTCTGACTAGAGCTTTGTTAAGGGGTACGTGCTGATTGCGGGGGGGGGGGGGGGGGGGGGGGGGCGAATGGGGACATTGAACACCCCTTTATTTCAGTAAGAGTAAGATTGTTCCACAAGTCACCATTACTGTGAAGATGCTCAAAGTTCCTCACTGTAAAGTCCCTCAAAGGGAACACCTCTTAAAGGAGAATTACATTTATATGTCTGCCACTTTCTTACCTCAACTCTTTCTAAGATAGACATCCCTCTTTTTAATTACAAATTTGATCCAGAGGAAGTTTTACCCTACATCTGCACAAAAACCGCTAACCACTAGCAACGCGGGCTAGAGCGAGTCCGATTAGAAGGATTTTACCTTTATATTTTTAAAAAGAAAAGAAAATTAAATCTTACCATGTTTAGTTTTGCCTCCTGTAGCTTCATCTACCGATTCGTCTTCTTCTTCTTCACTGCTACTTTCGTTACCACTACTACTCTCATTATCACTGTTGCTACTGGAAACCGAGCCTTCACTTCCGCTCTCGTCACGTGACTCGCCCACTCCTGCGTCACTTCCGGTACGAGTCCCGGAAACGCTGGCAGTATTGAGCGCACTGGTATGTGTATTCAGTGCACTTGTGTACCTCAGTCCAGGAGAGGAAACAGAAGTTGTAGGTTTAGTGCTAGAAGCCGTGCTATTCAGTTTTGATCTAGCTGATGCTTGTGATAACTGTGAAACGTCTGGCGCTTCTTCTCGCATTGTTTCAAGTACACTTTGTGTTTCTTGTGCTTCTGTGTTTGCTGGTTGAGTGAGTTTTTTATTCACTGGCAGTGATGTGATTACGGACACTTTTGGATGATCACTACTTGTGCCTGCTGCAATCTTTATTCTAATAGCAGGTTTCTTTACGTCTGTGGGCTTGGTGGGAGGCGGCTGGGTAGGAGGCGAGGGGACAGCCTTAGCGGCACTTGGGTCAACTGTCTCGGACACCGAGGTGGCGTTTTCTTCCTTGGTTTTGGGCTGTCGAGACATTCTGGGCTTTTGTAACTTTTTTGCTCTCGCAGCTGCAGCATTTGCTTGGTGGATTTTTTCTGAACAACAAAAAAAGAAGTCAGACGAAATAACAGCATTGAACTTGATTGGGAACTCCGAGGATGGATAGACAGAGAGAAAAGAAAGCAGATAAAAGGAAGAAAAGGGAAAGAGAAGGAAGCGAGGTAGTACAGAGAATAAAGTAAGCAAGAGGGGTAAGGATGCCAGCCTCCTATACGCAGACTTAAAACGCCTGCGTAGGAGGCTGTAAGGAAGCAGGAAAAAATGAAAAAGTAAGGTATGAAGAAAGCAAGGAAGTAGGGAGGAAAGAAAGGAAGGAAGAAAAGAAGGAAGGAAACAGGGAGGGAGGGAAGGGGAAGGAAGGAAGGAAAGGGGAAGGAAGGAAGGAAGGAAGGAAGGAAGGAAGGAAGGAAGGAAGGAAGGAAGGAAGGAAGAAAGACAAAGCAAATGAGCGAACAAACGAATAAACGGAAAGTATAAATGAAAGCAAGCAAATGGGCAAGGACAAAGGGAGAAAAGCACGAATAAATAGAGAAAAAAGAGAGGAATGAAAAATAAGGAATGACTAAGGCAGAAAGAGCAAATAGAGAAGGAAGAAAACTAGAAATGAATAGAAAAGTCTTAAAGGAAGACTTACCAAACTCCTCTTCTGTTCTGTTTCTGTGTAAGTAAATCCAGACTTTTCTGTTACTATCGTATTTAACACAAGGGTCTTTCTCGTAATGAAGACGATCAAGAGCACCGCTGACCACTGTATGGATCTTAAAGAAAAATGTTCACCATAACATATATTTTAGTTGCAAGTTGGTTAGTTGGTTAGTGCGCGGCCCCCTGAGCGAAATCCATCCCTAACCATCTCACACTTGTTTCGATTTCTTTCCATTCTGTGTAGCTTAAATAATACCCTTAAAACAGGGCACTGGAGAGAGCGGGGGTAAAGTGTACATGGTCAGCTTCCTGGGAGAACAGCTTCGCTGAAGGATATTGGAGCTTTGCTTTATTGAGGCTCATCTACAGTCGAGAATATTTTCTGACAAATGTTATTTTTACCCGTGTGAATGAGAACATTTGACCCAAATTCGGTGAGACAAATGAAACGCATTTGGCACGTCTACTCACAAAAGCGCCTGATTCTCCAGGCAGAAAGCGGGCGAAGTATCCCTCTACTACCCCCTCCCTCGATGGCAAGGATGGCACTCGACACAAGAATGTGAAAACTCTTTCGTTTTCTTTCTCTCCGGACAATAACACAAACCAGAGCCCACATTACTTTCGGCCTGCGGTTACGTCGAGCATGCGCAGTAGCATAGTTTAACAATGTTCGAGTGATACATTTGCATATTTCGACCCCTCACAATAACTCGTGGATTTGCAATCCACGAGTTAAAAAGTATGTTTATCGAAGTAACAATATTTGTTGAAGTAACAATATTTGTAATGTGATCATCCGGGTGGATGTAGTCATGTGTAGGACTGTTTGATGTGACTGACGTTTCGACAACCTGAGCGGAAGTCATCTTCAGAGTCAAGTAAAGAACATAGTCAGATGACTTCGATAAACACTCATTCACCTGGGTTCAGACCTTTCTTTACAATACAAAAAAGTAACCCAGCTATCAAGGACAACTCAGAATCGCCTTCATATATTATACACAGGGGCTATAAACAATGTCCATTGTCCTACAATGCATATTTCTAATAAGAAAACACAAGATTGAGGCTGGATTATCTATTTTACCTGAGCTTCGGTTGCATCTGGATTTAAGAACTGAGAATCTTTTAGAAGTTCGCAAACCTAGAAACGCAAGTTATACCGATTGATGATTGAAATCACATGAACAACAAAGCAATGGTGGGCGGTGCGGTGGAAAATTCAATTTGAGTGTCACTCAAATTGAATAAGTGATGAAAATGACGTGACCCTTTCCTAGCGACGGGAATGAAGTTTTCTGACCCTCCATTTGGTCTTGGCCTAAAACACTAAAATACTTCCTTTTTCACTGCCTATTTTCTATTTTTTGTGACTTTCCATTTTAAGGGACTCAAAAATTATGACCCTCTCCCATTTTCCACCCCCACTCCCCCTGCTAATTTCTGACCAGTCCCTACCAGTTTCTAAATGGCCAATCAGTATTGTTACCTCAGCTCTAGTTCCCTCTCCGTTGGGTAATCTGGCTGCTGCATCTCGTACGAGAGTCAAAATGGTGACAAATGGTGGACGATTTGAGATCAAAAGAGAATGTTCCCTTGCTTTGTTCAAGTTTGTTTCCTTGGAGAATACACCCTAAATGAGAGACACACAAGTTAAACAAATTGTAACAAGTCAGTTTACAGAAAGTGTTAAGATAGACCAAAACATGGAAGTGTCATTGGCCCCAAAGTTCTTTAAGTTAAGTTAAGAACCATTCAGAATTGATTCATTTAAGAACCAAGTCAAGTTAAGAACCACTTTTGAAAATTGGGTTCATTAAAGAGTAAATAACAATTGTTCAGTTTGGTGTGTATCATTTGTTATGTTTATTTTTCATAGATCTAGTGTGTCGTTGAATTATTTTTACCATAAAAAACTTTGAAATTCACCTCGTAGATTCGTTAACACACAAAACTCTTCCGAAGAGAAGTGTTGGGCGCATATCCTTATATTTTCTACGCGCTATCTACGAGCTTTAAGTGCGAATGGCGCAAGGCGCATGCCTATCCTAACCCCTAGTGATGCAGTCGTTGCACTGAAAAACTAGAACTCACAGGTTTAGTTCCAGTGAATAAATTCATTGGATAACAGCCTCATCAGTTTTATCAACGTTATCAGTTTTTGTGCAACTGGAGCCAGGGATAGCTAACTATTTACCCCGAAAAACCGAAAATATGGTATGTGTCGTTCCCATCGGAAAATTGAAGTAATCTACTTTTCCCGCTCTTTTCAATTCTTCCGGTTGACGCGTGTGCCATTTGTCCAAAAAAAACGGTTTCTAAAACCGAAAGTTTCCCGCTTCCCGCTCTTTTTTAGCAAACGAATTTCCAACCGGATGGACTGGTTTAAATGGTAAGCACCCCTGGTGAAGTAAACATCACTTTGTTACTCAGAGTACAGTTAAAAGTTGAGTATTCAAGAAAGTCGTGATCTACACGACCTACATAAGCCCTTGGAGGAGAAGGGAGGGAGAGAGAAAAGAGAGAAAGGGAAGAAAAGCCACTTTCTGTCTCCCTCCCTCGCTCACTCCTTCCCCTCTCCTTTCCCCCAGCATGCTATGGAGGCGACAACATTCCCGTCATGTTTGTACCAACCTTGACAGGCCCTACCACTGACTCAAATCCATGCATACAGTAGGAATAAGCCTTGTGTGGATTCATGTATCGTTTCTTTTCTTGTTCTCTAAAGATGTCTCTCTCACTGCATGTACTTGGTCTGACTACATAGTCTGTTTTACTGTAGCAATTAGATGAAAACAATGTCAGACAAAAGGGAAATGAAAACAATGAAGCCATCAGAAATACAAATTGAAATAATTTTCTACTACAATGAAAATGACTTCTTCTTCCTTAAGGTAGGGTAATACGAGCAACAAAATCACTCAACTTGTCTGGCAACATCGTTGCGAAACGAGTTGAAGAGCGATGCTGCGCGTTTTTCCACCCGAAATCAAACTTGTCTCGCAACAAAATAGTTTGCTACAAGTTGAGTGAATCCTGACTTCTGATTGGATCAATCACGAACACGAAGGAAGCCATTTCGCAGTTTGCTGCGAGACAAGTTGACTTTGGGGTGGTAATACGCACATCATGAAATTTTGCTGCAAAACGTTGAGCGACTGTCTACTTGCTGCAACAGACTTTTTCAACTTGCAGCAAACTCTTTTGTTGAGAGACAAGTTTGTTTTCGGGTGGAAAAATCGCTCTTCAACTCGATGTTGCGAGACAAGTTGAGGGATTTTGTTGTTCGTATTACCTTCCCTTTATATAGAAGCACTCCTGAACAATAAGTCCGCTAAAAAGGCCTTTAGAGCACTGAAATATTAATCCCAGTCAGCTTATTTTTGGGATTTAATGGTATATAATATAATAATCTGTAAATAAGTATTGTTACTCACACTCTTGCTTCAGGAGCATTGACTGAACCTTCAGCAGTTGCCTACAAAAAGACAAAATGTAGACTCAATTGTGTCTGTCAAAATGCAAAATAAATGAATTTACCAAACAGACAAACATTGTGGCATTATTGTGGTATCAATCTTAAAGTTCAGTATTCTATTGAAAAGTTGTCATTCAGCTGGTAATTTCTTCTGAGACTGATTCAAATAACTTCTATCAAAAACAAAGTAATTCCCCAAATGAAAATCACCTTCTTAATGGAGAGCTGGTCCTTGACTTGAAGCCAGTCTTGGCACAATAAAGCAAGTTCTTCATCGGAGTCACGGAAAGCACCTTTGGAGAAAAGTTGCACAAGAAATAAATAAATAAATAAATAAATATTTTAATTGACACTCCCCTGAAGGGGCTTTTCAGTGACAATCACTCCACACTCACTACCACTACATTTCTTATTTTAGCACACAACACTCAACTCACATGTTGATTTTTGCTGAGGGAGGAAAAACCGGAGAACCCGGAGAAAAAACCCTGGTGGCATGGTAGAGAACAACACATCAAACAAACTCAATTCATGTACAGCCTGAGCCAGGAATCGAACCCGGACCACAGTGGTGAAAGGCAAGCGGTGAACCACTACGCCACCTTTGCCACTGAGAAAGCGATATGTGTGTCCTGTTGATCAAGAAACTACTGGTGACAAACTGCCCCTACCTATCCATTTCCACTGTTGAGGTCTTTCTTTAAAGTCAACTAAAGGAACAAAACTTGATGGAGTAACTGGAAAACAACAATCAAATATATAAGATACAGGGTCTGGTTGCTTGGAGGCAGGTTTGCACTAAAAGCCATTCTCCAGTCCTCACTGAAAGCAATCACAGCGAGTTAACCAGTACCCATTGGGAATAGAATCCATAGTTCAAAATTTCGCTGTGAGTAAAAATGATTGCTGCAAGTGCTTTCTGCAATTAGTGTAGACTCTGCTTAATCCAGGGTTAAGGTTAAAGAAAACCTTTCGTTTTAAACTGGGTTATTAGTGCTAACCCGCTGTCGAGCAACCAAACCCAGGTGAATGAGACCAGTTTATAACTCATAAACTTTTAGTGGATACAAACTGGACATAGTTAAAAGTCTTCTAGTTCCATAAGGTTCTCCACACTTCCCTAAAAGTTTGATTGTGTTAATAATCATTTTAGCTGTAAATCTATAAATTCAGTTACCTCCAGAGCTTCCAGAGATGTAAATTAATGAAGAGTACACTAGTTTAACCCAGTCTGATTGCTGCTGACTCCAGATATTTGAAGAACAGGATGGAGAATTCTGGAACCAAAAAAGATATGGGGACCTTCATTTTCACCACTTTCAGCATATTTCCAAGTTCATTAATTGTTGATAATCAGAATACAAGATATCAATTTACATTGTAGTGGAGGAGCAGGGGCAGATTTAGGGGGGTGCAGGGGGTATGTACCCCCTCCTCCAATGACTTGGGTTCATTTTCTTCTCAATACTTTTCCAAGACATCCTCTAGATCCTCTGGATGGTTTACCATTTCTATAATGATGCACCCCCCTGAAGAAAAAAACAAGGTCTGCCCCTAATCAGGGAAGAGGTGGTGTTTGAACCTTCAAATCACCCCTGGCAACAGCCCAGTTTGACAAATGTCATCATACATGTAGAAGTCAGCACTTGGACACCATCTCCAATGCACAAAACATCTGCTAAGGCCTGGATGCACAATGCCACTTTTCTTACAGTTTGCCCAACCCCACAACAGTTGAATGGTTTATGATTGAGATCTACTTTTGCAACACTTTCTGCAACATTGCACACAACATTGCCATGATGGATGCACAGTACAACTATTGCAGAAAAAGTAGCACCATGCGTACATGTGTCAAATTTGTTTTGTGCATCACTGGACTAACACCAATACAGTCCACACTTGCTATCATTTATTGAAACCACACTCACCTGCCAAGACTTTATTAATTCCTCAATCTGAAAAAGGCAACAAAAGACGAGAAAAAATAAACAAAAAAAGCAAGAAAAGTTGAAGGTCTGTTGTTTCTGTCACTGCTTACTTTGTGTAAACTTGCTTTATAATCAGGCATACTATAGAAGACTTCTCGTAAAAGACTAAAAAAGCTTGAGAACTTTCCTGATGGTGGAGGGGGTCTAGAAGAAGAACAGAGTAAGTCAACAATGAAAAGAAGTTTCAGTGCATTAAAGGGAAGAAATAGAATTTTTACAGGCAGTGGCAAATAGAGCGGTTTTCATATGACTGGGAAACAGTACGGTCACACGGTACGGTTACGGCACTGTTACGGCAGAATTTTCGAATGTTTTTATAGAAATTACGGTACTGACACGGTTACCGTACGGACCGTACCATTTCCCACTCATGCAAAAACCGCTCTAAGCAGTGTCTGTAAGCATTTACTGGTGTTCATCCAATAGAAATTTATGCTGAACAAGACCATTCTCAGTAACTTTGAAGATGGTCTTTCAAGTGAAAAGGTTTGTGGTTTGACTCTTTATGCTATAATTCTAAAATCCTTGATATTTTGACCTCAGCACAGATGGAGGGAGAGGATAAGGTTGCACATTATTGAGAATGATGCTGGAAAGTGATCTTCCATGTGATTCACAAGGAAGATCACTTTCCTGTAAATGATCATTCTAAACAATGTGTAACATCCATAGGATTAACTAAGTGTTTTTTTTTAATATTAGGTTTGCCTCTAGGAATCGTTATCTACATGTACTTACAAGGCACCATGTGAATCTGAGGATTTGTCTTGCTTTCTAGCTTGCTTCTGCTGCAAGCGCTGCTTGATCTTACGTTTCAATTTGGCTTTCTTGTCTTTCTTTTTACTAACTTGTTCAACTATAGTTATTAACAATAAACAAATCAATATGAACTACTAACAATAAAAATAATATATCAATGAATAGAGCATGTTAACCCCTAGATATGTGTATTTTTAATGAAGTATAATGTATAGGTATAAGGCACTCTAACTAGTGGATATTCAATGGTCCAGGCAAGTAAGGTCATAGCTCTAAGGACCAAATTAAAGTGACATTGACAATTCCTGTTGATTTAATTACTTCTTGCAAAGCAGTTATCACTTTAAATTTAAACTACAATCTTGTTTTATTATATTTATTTATTATTATATTTTTATCCAGGAATACCTTGTTTTGGTATTTGCTCAGTGTTTGTCCTACTGCTAACTGCATTTGAATGAAAGCAACATACTGTCAAACCTTTGGGGGTTGCTCTAATGTCATATTGTAGTACAGAGTACATACATGGTATATTTGAGTGGTACAGGCTAATGGCATAGTAGTCTGCAGTCAATAAATATTGTGAAACAGCACAGCATAGTCATGACAGGAATTCTGAATAAATTCACACTCATACAAAAAAATACTCTATGATCTATTGAATATTACTGCTGCATGAATTTAAATATTTATTGTTCACAAGATAAAATAAAACACTACGAAATGATACCCTAACAACATTTCAGCATCACTGACACAATCACACCCAAGAAATTGCAATAAACACACTTACAAGTTTTAGAGGCTCGTTTGGATGGATTGGTTCTAAAGACAACATCAGACAAAGCAGTAAATCTTGTGTCTAGTTCTGGATGATCCTGAAAGAATATCAATGACATTATAATTACTCAGCAGGCAGAGCCTCATCAAGGTATAAGTTGCAGTTTCTTCATATTCTTTGTTGTCCAGGTCAAAATGCAGAGGATATGATACATGTAGGTCTCTTTAGAGCATGTTCACACTCAATATCATGGTCTTCCAAGCTCCTAAATGGCAATGCTCAATAGAATGATTTACAGTGTCCTAGAAGAAACTCCAAATGGAAACAATAACAACAGCAGTAACAACAACAATAAATACCACTTATTAGATATTTTCTTGTGTATTACGGGCTGATATTTTACGAGTCGTGTATGTATTTTGCCGAGCCTTTAGGTGAGGCAAAATGCGAGCGATGAGTAAAATGTCAGCCCGTAATACACAAGAAAATATCTAATAAAGGATTTATTATACAATTGCTTTTTCGCTTTGTTTTTAACAGTATTTTTATCATCGAAACAGTCCTTTTTGAAAACCAGCATTTGAAGCCTTGACGTCATACAGGGCCGAATACGCAAACCGGATTTCTAAACAGTCCTTTTTGCAAACCAGCACGCGCGTGGGAAAAAGAAACCGGTTTGAAGCCTTGACGTCATGCAGGGCCGAATACGCAAACCGGTTTTCTAGAGGGTATTACCGTCCCATATTGGCCCTCAAATGATACCTTATTTGGTAAATTTACGTCACAATTGTATAATAATATACATTAACAAAAATACAGACCACTTTACTTTTAATCAACTAACCCACCTCATTCAACATCCTTCTTTTCTTGTGCTTTTGAAGCATTTGTTGGAAGTCTCTTTCAGTGACAGTAGTATTTGATGGTCCTAATGGTTGGCGAGTAGGAAGGGTGGGAAATGGAAGGGAGGTAGGAAATCCATATGGCATTCCTGGTATAGGGGGTATCAATGCATGATATCCTGGTGCACCAAACAATCCTGGGGGTCCAGGGAACCCAGGAACAGGATAACCAAGTCCTCCAAAGTGACCTAAAGTATATCGAGAAAAGAAACTATTGAAACATCAAGTTTACCCAAATGAAAGATTTGGGACAATTATTCAGTAAATGATTTCGTATGAAGATCCAAATTAGAAATTCAAAGAGCCTAAAGGAGAAGTTTGATTAGCTCACCTGGTAACATCCTTTCTTCATCATCAGATGAGATTCCTTGATCCTTCAAGAATATGGTAGATAAAAATCTATTACTTGAAAACTCAGTTAAATACTGTAAATTATTCCTATATATATATATTTGCACAATTAAACACTGCATCAGATAAAAGTCTTGATTATAATATACTCTGCCTATTTGTGTGACTGTCTCAACATTGTGTCAGATACATGTACATGGTAACCCACCACCCTACTCCAAGTCAAGACTACATGTAGAGCAGATTTCATACGACTGTGAAAATGGCACTGCATGCTCACGGCACAGCTACAGCAGGAATTTCAAATGTTTTTATAGAGATCATGGCACTGACATGGTCACGACACGACACAGTCCATTTTCACACTTATACGAAAACTGCTCTAATGTCTGATGATGCAGCATGTATTAGATCTGCATCATTATCTTAGTTAATTAATGTAAATGGCAGTAAGCACACAATAATTATGAAAATGATGGTAAGCAACTTCTAGTAAGAGATCTCCAAAACTGGCAACCAGCAAAACTTCACTGGCTCTGAAGACTAAGTTTTAAAAACAAACAGTAACTGCCTTTTCTGGTTATGAAGGATTTGTTTGACTATGGTCAAGGGCTCCTGTGTCACCTTAATTTCCCCAAATGAGTTATAGTCACATATATTATATTTTATTATACAATTTTCAAAAGAATGCACATAATATACACAAGAACGCAAAAAATATGAGACCGTATTAGGTTAGTAACATTTGAATGGCTTCCCGGTGCAAAGCTGTGTGCTAATCAAAGTCAAAAGTCACAATAAAAACGGCATCATTTGTATTGATTTTTGCAGAATTGTACAATAAATTATGTTGTTATATACCAACTGTCAAACTCAATTTTTGTCCATGCTCTGATTGGGCAAGAGCGCATCACATGAACGTCAACAAATTTTGCTGTTTCCCCAGCAACAACTCTCAGAGGGCAACAGTGAGTTTTATTGACCAGTAATAACAAAACCGGAAGTTGATTGAGCTTTGAAGGCACGTTTTTGGCAGCGTGCGTTTACAAATTCATTCATTCGGACATGCATGTGGCAAAACTCATGTTTATTGTCAAACTTTTAAGACCAATATACAACATTTATTCCAAGAAAAAGATGATAACCAACCAGGAATGTCACCAAAAGAGCTGCAACAATTCTCCGAAAACTATGTGTGAAAAAAGGTCAGTTTTGTGTGAATTTTGATTAAAAACTTTAACTGTAGGCAGCGACGTTTTGCTTTTTATTTTGTTCTTTGACAGTTGGTATATAACAAAACACTTATTGACTGGGACCTCAGGAAAGCAGCAAAAAACTCGGCTCCGCCTCGGGAAACATTGGCGGTCTCGGGACCACAAAACATACTGTTTCCCTTGGTCCCAGTCAATAAGTGTTAATTATTGCTCAATACATCTGTCAATTTTTACTTGTCACATGCATTTTGGCTCACCTAAAGGCTCACCAAAATACAGTATGACTCGTAAAAATACACAGCCGTATTAGCTGGTTAGTCGACCAATAACCTATATATAAATACTACCAGTTAGAAATTTTACTGCAAGGATCGTTAAACATCCCAATAAGACCACCACTTTTTCTTGAAACAGGAAAGTGGATCAATGGAAAAATCAACTAGAATGCAAGGAAACAGTCTACAAAGAACTCACCTCACTTTCTTGCTTGCATTCATGAATAATTCTGAAGTATAAGAGTGAGCAATTATTATTAATAATATTCATATCAATAAGGATTTATTAATACATAAAACTGTAAAAATAAGCAAGACTAGATTACGACGTTAGGATGACGCTGAAACGTAGTAATCTAGTCTCGCTTATTTTTACAGTTTTGTTTATAATATTTCAATCTAAATAGATAAATAAACAAACACAAACCTCCAATAAAACCCTACTTACTTTTGAAATCTTGTCTGGACACGCTGTTCTAGGGATTGACCATTTTCTGATACAACTTTTCCTCTGTGAATACATCAAATGATTTTATGTGATTTTTATAATGACGAAAAATAATATGATAGACACCAAAACATTGCCAATTAAAACTTTATTTTTTGACTGAGATCAATATAGCTCAGTCCTATATGTTTGATATACCTTGTGTGGATTGGGTCATTTGGTCCCTGCCTGCTGACTTGATCAAGAATTTCCTACATAAAAGAATTAAGCAGACAAAAATTAGATTAAAATGCAGTTGAACATGTAACAAGTCACCTTCCATTAAGCAGTCACTTATCAGCTTCCCAAATATCACTCCATACGGGCCTGTATTAAGTGGTCAATTAACTGTGTCAACTTGATTGCTTAATTATTGTTTGGCTATATACCTTAATTGATTGGAGACTCACTTTTTTGGGGAGAAAAATAACTGAAATACAAGAATGGGTTAGAAAAAACTGTACCTGTCTGGAAACAATAACTTCCTGTAATAGTTTCCTGTAGTATACTTGCAGTTGTAACTAGGAAATACAAATTGAAATTAAAATTAAAATTGAAATAATGGAAAAATGTAAGAAAAGGAAATAGAAGAGAAATCATGAAAAATATTAGAACAGGGATTTACCTTGTACTCCTTTTTCTTTGCCTTCTGGCAAAGCTTTTTGTATTTGACCACATCAGGATAGAAGAAGCCATCTAAAATTTGTAAACAAATTTAATATAATGTTAAAGCTGCAAAGTTTAAGAAACCTTGGACAAAAAGGCTGGCGAATGATCAAGGCAAGACTTTGCAAGACTGGAGACAATTGTTTTTCTTGAGAGCCTGATATGTTTTTTCATTGGTTCCTTTGTTGAGAGCCTGAGATTTTTTTCCACTGTAAATTTTCCTTTGTTTTCAAATTTCAAGACTCCCAGAGACTACATGTTTGACTACATAATTATATTCACCACCCCTAACAAACAAATGGTTTATACACTGGAAGTTATAATCAAATTTAAGATATAAGATGTCATTATCTCACTGAGATTAATGATTGTATTTCAGTCACATGTACCTTTCAATTTACTGTGAAAATCCTGGACTGGATTTCCAAATTTAAAATTATCTCCACCAAACAGTGCTCTAAAATTCAATAAAGAAACTGCAACAGTTAGTGGCACATACTGCTCCTAAGGAAATCTCATCCTTGGAAACCCAGGAGAAATATTCTGTCACTCATTTCTCGCTCCCAAAAAAACTTGGAACATTGTCTGTTAGAACTTGTTCTAGAAGTTGAAATTCAAAATGACGCCTTTCAAAGAATCCAACCAATCTGATTGATCAATCTGCTGGGGTCGACCAAAAAGAGATGAATTCCGACTTCTGGAACAAGTTCTAACAGACATTGTGTGCAGGGGTAATTTTCCTGGGAGCGAGAAACGAGCGACAGAATATTACTCCTGGGTTCCTGAGGATGAAGGCAATCTCTGTCTTGGAGAGAATTCTTTACACATTACAGCAATTTTGAATTTGTAATTTTTCATTTTACCTAAGATTATCTTCCTGGGCATGAGGGTAGTCTGTTGGTAATTTGGGAAGGAATTTCTAAAAAATACATTAAATTATTAGGCAATTATGTGTAGTTCCAGAAAATATTCATATCCCACCATGGAGGGATTTTGAAAATCTGGAGGGGAGGGGGTCAGAGAAAGAACAAAATAACAGAGTTTGTATGAAGTTCCAGAGGACATGGGGGCCCATTTACAAATTCCCTCTGTGGTGGGGGTATGGAAATTTTCTGGAACTACACAATTAGATTAACAACACATGATTTCAAATCATACTGACAGTGTTGACAAGTCTTGGGTCAAAGACTTGATAGAAATTACTATATGACGCAGCAAGTAAAATTTTAAATTTTGCAAAAAGTGCTTGCATGGCTACTCTAATAAACTAAACTAACCCTCTTTCTTAAAAATAATAATTAGAACGCTGATTGAACAGCAAACAAATTGTATATGATGCTAAACTAGATGATGACAGTCATAAATTCACATTATCGTGCAGACTATACCTCCAAATGTTTCCTGTTTTCTGGAGTAAGCACATTTTTCCATGTATCAAAACTGACGATTCTTGTGAAAATTTCAGGCTACGGAAAATAACCACAAAATAATAATACTGCATATAGTCCAACAATAATTAACAACAGCTTATTAAAACAGTGAATTTACTGTAACTTTTAGATGTGCAAAGCTAAATGCAAAGCTCACCGATTCGATCAAATCTACAGGGAGCGCCACCTCTGTGCCATTGAAATCACAAATCTCTGACTCTTCTCGTAAATCGTCCGCCATGAGTTGGAATAAGTCTTTTTAAATCCAAAAACTTTATCCAGGTCGTTAAGGTGACAACATCAATCAATAAATCGAGGCCCCAAGTAACTATTCTTAAGAAATAGAGAAAAGAGAGAGTAGATTTGAAGAGCCAGACGACTATAAAAGAAAACTCTTTTCTTCTTGTCAACGAGCCGCCATGTTGTTTTGCAATGAAAGACCGCTGTACCAAAACATAGCTGAGGAAATATAACACGTGCTCTCATTGGTTCTCTCTAACCCAATCAGAGCCTTTGTTGGACATTGTTTTGGCGCTTTCAAAATAAAATGGCGGGGCGAAGGAATGCGTTTTTATGTTCAAAGAATCTCTGAAATTTTATGATTTTTTAGAGATATTATTGTTATTTGAGATGCCAAGACGAAAGGTAAGGTTTCTTTTCATCTCTCTTTGAATTTCACTGCTCTATGACATAAATTTGTCCAAGAAGGCGAAATATGTTGAGACGTGAACATGGCGTCATATCTTTAATATTATTAAAATTTCACAGCGTTTCCAATCGTCTGGAGAACCGTCCGACTCAGATTTGGATGTCGACATTGAAACTCTCTCAGAAGACACTGCAGACTCTGAGAGTATTCCCTCTAGATCAAGTTCGCCGAAGAAAGGAACCGAATTGTCTCCAAGACGAACGAAAAAATTCTCAAGAAAAGGTATTATAAAATGAGATCGCTTCTTTGAGAATAGAGTAAACGGTAATAACAATAGTTGCTATCTAATTAATCATTATGTATTTTGACTCTCTCTAGTTGTTAGTATAAAGTAAGACTAAAATAATAATGTATGAGGGCTCAAACACTTTGGAGATGTTGGGTTTCCTGTGTTAGAAAAAAGCACAGGTAGCCCAAGCTACATCCATACTCAAGACTTTCTAGTTTTTGTGAGCTTCTTATATACCAACCAAGGTTGAAAGTGAGTTTGACTTCTAAAAACAGTCCTGATGGGCATGGTTCTTGGGGTCAGTTTCTCCTGTTTTAAAACAATCTACATCCCAAGTCAGGTTTGGGTGGGGTTAGTACATTTGTAGGTAGTTGGATCTTTCAAAGATTTTTGAATCTCAGTGATTGTTGGTTGTTGCTCACAGGCCAGAGAAGATCAAGTCGACTTTGTACTGATAGAAACAGTCAAGAGACACCGCAGGAATGTTGTTTGTGTTTAGAGATAGATGATATTCAGAAGGTGGCAGCAATGATCAAGTGTTCTGAATGTGGATACTCAAGTAAGAAAAAATACTTTTAGTCAAAAATTGACCTGTTTAAATATCAAGTACTGGAGAGCAGACAGATATTAGGTCAATAATATAGAAGGGTGCCCGATATAGCAAATAGAATAGAAAATTTTACTGAAAGTAAGCTCTATATAAACATTGATAGAAGAATTACTTAATAGTTGGTTAGGGTACATCTTTATTAAAGCAAAAGATTTCCCGTTCAATTTCAGTCAATATTCATGTTCTAGTTTTAACTTCCTTCTGAATCTGTGTAGCTTTTACATCTAGAAGTAGGGAACTCGGGCACAGAATAGGTCAAAGGGTAATGTAATCTAAGTTCTGAAAGAACAATGTTCTTTTTTGATAAAGAATATCATCATTTTGTTTTGTGTATATCAGATGATATAAATATAATTGTAGATGTAGATTTTGTATGGTCATAGCATGGCTATGGTAGGAATTTCAAATGTTTTTGTAGACATCATAGTACTGAGACCGTCATGGCATAGGGATGTCCATTTCACACTCGTACGAAATCTGCTCTAGATGTGCCAGTGGTGTGTTATGTACTGAAAGCATTCAAAATTCCTGCCATAAATGTATTGTGTTTGAACTCTGGCATTTTCAAAGTTATGGTGATACAAAAACATATCTAAGTACTATATTAATTTATATGTATCAGTCAAAAAATGTTTATTATACTCTATTCAGGTCATCAATCCTGTCTTAAAATGTCTGATGATGTCTATGCTATCATGAAGGAATACCCTTGGCAGTGTATGCATTGTAAAATATGCGAAACATGTAATATAAGAAGACCAAAGGTAAGGATTAACACAGTTACACTTCTTTTATGTGAAGGGGTGCCCATCAAAACAACCTAAGTGACTTTTTGGCAAAGGCATCCATTGCCAGATTTCAAGCCATTAGGGACTGATTCGAGTCTCTTAATATTGCGATAATCAATATATTAGACCCATATAGTCAGAAAGAGCACATCAGGCTATACAAAATTCCAAAATTTGGTGTTAATTGGATCAATATTGAATGAGATACAGCCATTAAAAACTCCAAATACTACTAAGAAATTTATTAAGAAATGTATGAACGACTGGAGAAGTTGTCCGGTAATCCATACATTTCTTAGTAAATTTTGGTGCTTTTAAATGGCTGTATCTCATTCAATATTGATCCAATTAACACCAAACTTCGGAATTTTGTGTAGCTCAATATGCTCTTTCTGACTACATGGGTCTTGTTCAGTCCTGTATAGATTATCGCAATATTAAGGGACTTGTCCCTAGTCCCTAATGGCTTGAAATCTGGCAATTCATACCATTTTAGACCATTTGAAAAAATCATAAGAAAAGTCACTCAGGCTCTTTGATCAAATACTGAATTCTTCTTTGAAAACAAAATATTTTTAGAAGAATATATACTATGATCAGAGATCACTTGCATTGTTTTTGCATTGACCTTCTGAATTATCTTATTTACTGTATTTCATTGTAGTCTAAGCTTATAACATGCAGCCAATGTGACAGAGGGTATCACACATTTTGTGTGCATGTAAACCCAGAGGATTATAACAAAGAAACCTGGAAATGTCAATTCTGTCAAGAAACACCCAAGCCAAAAGAAATACTAGAAGAAACACAAGAAACTTCAGCTAAATCTGAAACAGTTGACCCAGAAAATCAAGATCATGCAGTTCCAACAACAACAAGCCCAACTCGAAAAACTCCAACAAAAAGAAAAAAGTCCTGGAAGTTTTCTCACGTCAAGAGATCAAGGCACAGAACTTCAACAAGAAATTCTGACAATACTTTAGTAGGTACTGAATCAGAGGATTCAGATGCTGGATCTGCAGCAGATACGTCACCATCGTCATCACCTATTAAAGGTTCTGGTTTTAGAAGTAAAAAGAAGTGCCCTACACCTGGCTGTGATGGTCTGGGTCATTTTACCGGAAAGTTTGACTTGCATCATACAATATCTGGTTGTCCAAAACACCATAACATGACAGCAGAAGAGTGCAAAGTAAGTTTGCATTTGCAACATAAGTGTAAACAATATAATATGCAAATGAAACATACATGTATGCCTGGTTTGTATAATTTGCAACATAAGTGCAAGCAACATATACGAAGGCAACACATTGGATCACACTTGCGGCAGGAAGTCAATCAACATGCATATTCCAACACACCTGGTTCACACTTGCAATATATGTACAAGTAGTTCATATGCAAATGCAACATAAGCATAAGCAACATATAAATGAAGCATGCCTGGTTTAGACTTGCAATATAAGTGAAAGCAACAAATGCCTGGTTTACACTTGCAAGATAAATGTAAGCACCATATGCAAATGCAACATGCCTGGTTTACTCTTGCAAGATAAGTGTAAATGCCATATGCATATGCAACATAACTGGTTTACACTTGCAACATGTGCAAGCAAGACGTGTGAAGTAAACATGCTTGGTTTACATGTCAAACACAAGCACAAGTGCCAACAATATAAACAGACTCATTAGCACATATATCACAAAGGTGTAAAAAGAAAAGACAAAGATCACCCTAGTGACATAAGCAAAAGCACAAGCAATGTATGCTCAGTAGTGTGCAATTCATTAGCAGTGCTTGACGTACTTTTTTTCACCTTTGTGATAAATGCAATACTGAGTCTGTGTGTTGCTTGAGCTTATGCTTGCATTGAACCAGAATAAATAGGTAGTTCACCACTGCAAGCAACATAAATAAACTTTGTCTCACTAGCGTGAGCTACGAGCTTTGTGGATAGATAATATGATCATGATTACCATCTGATAATATCCAAACATGCTTGACTCAAACACTTCACTGAATTGGTGCTCTCTACATTGCAATTTACAAAATACAACAAAATCAACTCTATAGTGAGAAGAAACAAGCATAAATAATTCCTTGTTATAAAAATAATTTGTAGATAAAAGCTGAAGAAAAGATAAAGGAATCACAAGAAAGACAACCAAGAGTTTCTAAAAGGGTTTTGGGTTCCTCAGCTTTTAGTTCTGATGAAACACCACGGAGAGATCTCCGACGACAAGTTGCTCTTTCCTTGATGCCTGAGAAAATTCGCTCAGCTGTGAGAGGGTCTGATATTGCGGCATCTACACCAGACAGACAGAAAACAAGTGCTCCACCATCAAGTAGCTTTGTTCCTATTAAAGATGAAACAGCTTTAGTTGAAGCTAAGAAAGTACCACATGAAGAATTAAAGGAAGAGCAGTTGACTGGTCTGACGTCAGATTATGATTTTAATCTATTCAAAAGTGCATGGGAGAAAGCAGCAGAGATTAATGAAGAGGTAGGGGTAACAAAACAATCCCTCTATAAGACCACACCCACACAAACAGCACTAGCTGTCTGTCATAGAGAGCGTCTGTCTTAGAGATGTGGTACATGTATGTCAGCTTATAATTTGGTGTTAAAATAGAATGGCAAAAAAAGAAAGATTTAAGAAAGGTAGGGGTACACATGAACCCTTTCTAAGACCACACCCATATGACTGGCACTAGCTGTCTGTCATGGAGGGGTGTCTGTCATATATATAGAGCTGTCTGTATTGAAATTTCTATTTGAGAGGTGTCTGTTTTAGAGAGGTGTCTGCCTTAAAGATATGTCTGTCTTATAGAAGTGTCTGTCTTGGAGAGGTGTGTCTTAGAGAGGTGTCTGTCTTACCAGTGTCTATCCTACAGCACTATGCCAGACAACTGAATTTAATTATTTTGTACAAATGTGCATGGGAGAGAACACTAGAGATAAGCAGAGATTGGGTACACAAGCACCCCTTTGTGAGACCACACCCACATGATCAGCACTACCTGTCTGTCTTAGAGATTCGACATATTAGACACATGATGCTCTCTCAAACATCAAGACGATGTTTGAAGAAGTAGAATGTTTATGCTCAATTGAATAGATTTTTATCTAATTTATTGTCTTTTCGTTGTCAAATTCAAGGAACAATCAATACCAATCAACGGCAGACCTGTTTGTCGGTGTATTGTGTTTGGCATGTATGAAATCGATACATGGTACTCATCACCTTATCCTGAGGAATATCAGCGACTTAAAAAGATTTATATCTGTGAGTTCTGCTTAAAGTACATGAAGAGTCCAACTATTCTTAGAAGACACATGGTATGTACTGGTTGCAGTTTGATGTTGGTTTTCATGATGATGATCATGATCATTATAAGAGGCTTTGTTGAGATTTTAAATGGAGGACAGCTATTCAATTTTCTTTTCTAAACTCTTGTGATAATTCTCACTTTTATGTAGTGTGTGCACTCAACTTTAATATCTTAGTTTTGTATGCTCGAGCTTAACCCGAGCGTACGCTAACATGAAAAATGTCTACACATTGTTTGTTTTGTAACGTATTTGCATTTCTTCGTGTAATTAATCCCTGAAGATGAGCCAATGGCTCGAAAGCTTGGATTTCAATTAAAAATCTACACACATAGAAGAGACAAATTTCTTTGCTCACTGTGATACCTACCGCACTTGAATTCTCACTTTGTTTAACTCTGATCCATGTAGCTAAGTGATGCTTTAGATAACCAGATAAGATTTTTCAAAGTAAAACTGAAAAGTACTCTTTCACGTTTGGTGGCTATTTTTAGGCAAAGTGTGTCTGGAAACATCCTCCTGGCCTTGAAATCTACAGGAAAAACAATTTGTCTGTATTTGAAGTTGATGGCAAGAAGCACAAGGTAAAATGTCTAACTCAGGCTACCCCAAGACTTGGTATCAAAGTCAATTTAATGCATCCCCAATCAGTTAAAAGCCAAGTATATCCTGAGAGAAGGCTGGATAAACTGAAGGCGATAAAATTAAAGAGTTCAAGTTTATCAGTTGAAGGGGTACACATAAAAATGGCTTAGGTGACTTTGCCAATGGTCTAAAATGGTAGCAGTGGACTTTCTGTGTGTCAAAATATTAGTACCTGCACATCAAATGAAGGGTTCTCTGTGAAAATGACCTAAGTGGCTTTTTGATGGATGCCCAGAGATTGATATTTCAGCATAGGGAAGTTAATTGATATCATTTTAAACCACTGAAAAAATCATCAAAAAAGCCGTTTTCACATGGAACCCTTCATTAATAGTCACTTTGGCTGTTTTTGTGGACATTCATTCAATTGATGAAAACTGCTATCCACTGACAGTTTGTGCAAATGAGACAGACTGTATATATGCTGCTACTCTTCCTACATAGAGTACATAGATCTTGTATGACCATCTGAAACTGTTTATGGTGTGTTGACCATGAAGTAGTTTATATATGAGTATGAAATGAACTCTACTGTGCTGTGACAGTGTCATTGCTGTGACGTCTGTACATTCAAAATTCCTGCCATAAACATCAATATTGTACTGTGACCATACAGTTTTCATACAATAGAGGCTTTGCACCATCACGTGATGGCAGCCATGACAGGAGGCACAACAATAGAGTCTTTTCCCCTGGGAAACTGAACTCTTTCTCATGTAAGCCAGATTAGTCCAGACTCTATTGTTCCTGCCTCCTGTCATGGCTGCTATCACGTGATTGAGCAAAGCCTCTATTGTGGTAATACAAAAATTGATTCACCTTGATGTAAGTGCTCTATATCGAAATATTATTTCTTTCTTTCAGATGTATTGTCAAAACCTGTGTTTAATGGCCAAACTGTTTCTTGATCACAAGACACTGTATTATGATGTTGAGCCTTTCTTGTTCTATGTCATGACTAAAGCTGACAATGTTGGGTGTAGGTTCATTGGATATTTCTCCAAGGTGAGAAAACATGGTGTTGATGTAATAAGGTTTTACACTTGTCCTTCACATTGCTAGATGATGTGTTTTTACTGATTCTTTGGGTCAGTAAGAACCAACATTTTATGTTGGATGATATTGAAAGCCCAGGTCAATGTTTATGCAATTAGCTATATGAAATTTTATAAAATAACCATCATGTAACGCGCACTCTCATTGGCCGAAGGACTCATATACTGCGAACTCTAAATATGCACACAGCACGCGCGCACACTTTTCGAATTTTTTGTCAGTGTAAATGAACACTGAATTCTCTCGAAAACAATGTTGTATTTTATAAAAGAAATAGAAAACGCGCGCGCGCGTGCTGTGTGCAGATTTAGAGCACGTGGGAATTGATCAGAACATGAGAGAAGTGTTAAGAGAAGCACGAGGCGTAATTATTATGTTGACTTTAATCTTTGTACAACTTTGTCACAGGAGAAGAAATCGTTTTTGAACTACAATGTATCGTGTATCTTGTCTCTTCCTGCTTATATGAAGCAAGGATATGGAAAAATGCTCATTGACTTCAGTAAGTTAATTTGAGATCTTGCTCCTTTATATAATCCTCATTGAGGCAAGAAGGTTTCATAAAAACACATTTTGTCACAGTTTGGAAAATTTGTAGGAGTTTTAATTGATGTCACATCAAAACAAGCTATTGTTTAAATGCTGAGGATCATGGTCGTAGATGATTGTAGATGATTCTTCTTCCTCATAAGTCTCATAAACAAACCTTGACGTCACAATGAAATGGACAATTTTTTCATAACCTCACTGATTGTCATGGTGATACAAAATAATCAGGTTCTGTTTTGGGTATTTCAGGTTACTTGCTGTCCAAGGTTGAAGGCAAGGTTGGCTCCCCAGAAAAACCCTTATCTGATCTAGGTTTGATAAGCTATCGAAGTTACTGGAAGTCAGTGGTGCTTAAGTACTTACAGCTGTATGGATATGACAAGATATCTGTACGAGGTAAGACTTGGTATCTTTCCCTTTCCAACTGGCCTTTAGACCTGACTCCATGCACTTTGTTTGATCCTGTTATTATTTTAAGCTAATTTATATGGTAAGGTCAGTTTTGGGTGCTCACATGGTCCATAAACTAAAGAGGCCTGTGTCTCCACGCATGTAATACAAACTCAGGAAAAAAATGTCAACTCCCAGCTTGGGTCAAACATGGGACTTCCTGGGTCTAACCAGGGAATCCCTGGGAATCTGTTCTTTTTTTGCAAGTTTGGATAAAGTCGTGAAATAGAACAGATTCCCAGTTTAGACCCAGGGAAACCCCAAGTTGGGAATTGACATTATTTTTCCTGTGTAAGAGCCCGAAAAAGAGTGCGCACTTTCAGAAACACCCAGAAACAGTTATCGGGACTTAACGCTTATTAGCAGGTTCGAGTTACAGGGTTAAACAGATGCCTCTAATATACAACGTCCTATAAGATCACACGAGTGTCAGCTAGAGCAGATTTTGTATGAGTGTGAAACGGACCGCGCCGTGCCGTGACCGTGTCGATGCCGTGATGTCTATAAAAACATTCGAAATTCCTGCCGTAACAGTGCCTTGACCGTGCGGTGCCGTTCTCAGAGTCATTCGAAATCTCTATAAATACAGTTGCATTTGCTAAATGGTTCCTATTGCCATTGCAGATATCAGTCAAGAGACAGCCATCCACCCAAATGATATCGTTAGCACACTACAGTATCTAGGGATTCTTAAGTACTGGAAGGGCAAGCACGTGGTCTTACGATCTAAGGTAAAGGAATTTAAAACGATTCAAGACAAACAGGTTGATAGACAGGTAGATTGACAGACAGACAGATGGACAGACAGACAGACAAAGCAATTGTACCCCATCCCCAACCAACCACTGATGGAGAATGGAGAGAGGGATAAATGGACACCACCCAGTCCCTGATGGCATACTTTTTTGTTGAAACATGAATGTAAAATGTCATCTTTTCTATTTTATCTAGGAACTCATGGAAGAACACAATCAGAAAGTCGCTTCCCGTCCAGCAAACTACCAAGAAATTGACCCAGCATGTCTACGTTGGACGCCTCCTGTTATTGCAGATGTAAAGCTATAACAGCAACCATGACCTCAGTCAGCAGTGTGGTCAGCAGTTACCGCTCATGGCTATGTGTACATGGTTACCACGGTTACTTTAGAAAGACTTCCATTGGTCATAAAAGAACTGTATGGCAACTGAATGCCATGATTTTGATCAAATTGTGAATTTCCACAGCAAGGCCCTGAGTGTAGCTGTCTATCAGAAAAATTGAGATATTAGTCGACGTTAAACTTGTAAAAAATAATTTTCTGAAACAAGATATATTTTCCATTTTTAAATAGTTTCAGTTTGTTGATATGTGGCAACATTTAGAATTCAAAAACGTAAGGAGGAAAACAAATGATCGAGGGAAGAACAGTTGAACCTCTTATCAAAGTGGGCATCAATAGGCCGAAGAAAAGTGTCCATGATTTAGGTTAATAGAAGGTTCATTTACAAGGAAACTGGAGATTCCACTTGTCAGGAAATGGGAACCTGCCCCTTCAGAGAAATGTCCGAATTAAGTAGGTGTCTGTAAGGAAAGGTTTTGCTGCACTAGAATTTTGGATGGTGAACTTTGTAGAATTGATTGTAGAAAACCCTTTATCGAATACTCTTGGTTCCTGCTGATTCACGTACAGCAAGTTATTCTCTTTAATTCTCTGTGAAGAGAACACCCGAATAAGACAGTGGCCACAAAGATTTGCCTTAGAAGAGTATATAAAAGAGAGGACTTAACTGATAACGCTACACTTAGTGCGCAATTATAAACTCTTTTTTTTTTTTGGTTGGTTGGCCGGTTGTTTTCAGTTACGTCTTGTTCCGAAGTTGCGTGTGAAAAAAGAAGTATCTCGAAAAATGGAAGATAGTTCCTTGCAGGGGCGGATCCAGGATGATCTTCAGGAAGGGGTGCACCGTCTTCAGGAGGGGCTGCACCATCATATAAATTGGAAACTACCGAGAGCATATTTTGGAAAAATGTTGAGAAAAAAGTCGTGCACCCCCTGCACCCCTCCCCTAAATCCGCCCATGCATTAGGTACAAAAATTTTGAACTACATTCAACAGTAACTTTTATTCGATATTTTTCTCTAAATATAAAACTTTACTTTTACAATTTACACTTGTGGCATCATTCCAGTTATAATAACTTATTTTAAATTGGCTGCAAAAAGCTTCTTTCCTTACAAACTTCCCTTCTACCTCGAGCTTTTTTGCCTTATTACAAAAATTGCTTATCGCGGCAAAATGTACTGCGCATGACCAAAGAGGGACTAAAGGCAACCTGTACCCAGAGCCTGCGTTACTTTCGGTCTGCGGCGAAAAACTAGGTTCTTAGTTCTTTGCCGCAGGCCGAAAGTAACGCAGGCTCTGGGTACGACATTGGACTAAATGAAGACACATCCGTACTTTTCGCACCAAACTACAAACGCGTTCGTACTTTTCGCGCCAAAATATAAATTCTAACAAGAGATCATAATACTAGTATTATGGTGTCTTGAATCTAAACTGTTTGTTCGTGTATGTGTTTGTTTGGAAAACGACTTTTTCCGAAATAGTCGCGATCGCCATCTTGAAAAGCGAATGCCGAAAATTCGAGAAGTGGCCCATGCGCAGTAGTTTCACCGCGATCACTATTGAACCACTACTGACAACAGTGACAACTTGAAACTCGAATGAAAATTATTTAACGCTTCATCTGAAAGAAATGCACAGGCAGATGTAAGCACCAGTCCCTCTCAATCTGGTCAATCTTAGTCACGTGATAATCACGGGCTATATCAAACCATAGTGTACTCTCATGGCATACATAATTTACTGCATGAACCCGTCGCCTGGTCGCGTGCCACCCCTCCCCTAGGATATTGCTGGGGTAAAACTCAA
The DNA here is from genome assembly GCA_029948255.1 of Telmatactis stephensoni. Lineage (NCBI taxonomy): Eukaryota > Metazoa > Cnidaria > Anthozoa > Actiniaria > Isophelliidae > Telmatactis > Telmatactis stephensoni. The sequence continues at coordinate 100,013 of JALIZF010001286.1, read as the reverse complement.
CGTCGTATTCTAATGTAAAACATTTTGGTATTTATGCTATGAATGTCTGTAAACAACGCTGGACTGTGAAGCTCTACTTCAGGATTGTGTTGACGTTATACATATTTGAAGCATGCTGGCTACAGAGCTGGTAAATAAAAACAAACATAAGTAATGAATATTTAGACAACGAAGTAATGAATGATACTGTAAGCTTCTCGTGACAAACTAAAATTGTTTTACGCCCATGAAATTTGAAATCCGGTATTGCGTCGGTTCTATGAGTCGTTTCTTACAATAGAAAGCTGGCAGTTGTTCCTCTCTTCTCTCATTCGAACCTATGAGCCACCGCCCTCGCTAGAACGGGCTTGAAGTACCCCAACCCCTGGCCTCTTCTATTGGTGAACTTATCAGGGGCGTATCCAGAATATTTCAAAGGGGGGGCACACTTTCCATTTTCCACCAAAGGGGGGTCACACTTCCAATTTTTCAATCTTTCTCCAGTCAGATTCTTTTATTTCTATCATCTTTTTGTTTTCAAAGGGGGGTCACGGGCACCCTGGGACCCCCCTGGATACGCCCCTGCTTATATCAGTAATGTACCTGGTTTATCTTGCTTATGACATCTGCTTGACGAACAAATCCATTCCGAGTTACTGCATTCACTATTGAATGAAATTTGCATCGAACCATTAGTTCTCAGGGCCCGTTCACATGAAGCGAGTTGTCCCTGGGTAGTAGGGATAACTCTTTTGTTTTCTTTTCCCTGGGGGACACACAACAAAAGAATTACCAGTACTACCCAGGGACAACTCGCCTTCATGTGAACGGACCCTTAGTGCGTTACACTAAAATGAAACATTTTGCATTACACATTTTAGGTAAAGAATTTCAAAAGGAAATAGCCCTGCAAGTTCACTCATTCCTTACTTCAAAAAGAATGAATGCAACGATGATCTGGAATGTATACAAACCGTGCTTTGTTAGAATCAAGTATATACACCTATTTCAATAAACTTTGTCGGTATCAAGCCTACGCGACTCACCCGAAAGGGAGTATGGGAAGAAATTACTAAAGTTATAAAGCCTACAAAAATCCCTCACGATTACTCAAATTCAGCTTGCTCTGACCTTATACACTCAAGAACTTTACTTACTGATGCTTAAGTCAATACCAAAACGGAAAAGAAAGTAAAGTTTTGCTACTACCTATACTCCTTTTCAGTCTAGTCGCGTGGGCTTGAGAGCTCTCATACGACAACCTTTTTTGAAATAGGTGTATATCACGTGACTTACCAAATCGTACAATGGTCTGCTAACACCTTATACTCTCCTGCCAGAAACTTCTGGCCCTCAAATGAGCAGCCTGCAATGGTCGAACACAAAAATTAACAAAATTAAATGTAAAATTAAACAAGATTTACAGTAAAATTCCGCATTTTTTGTGAAAACTCCGTATTTGGGTACGAAATTCCATATAAGGGAACGAAATTCCATATTTGGTATTACTAGCCTGCATGTGTCTTTTTCTAATACATTTGTAAAGAAATGAACTATAATCCTTTACATAATAACTGGTACATTACGCGCGCTGTGATTGGTCGAAACGGTGTTCAGGTGTGATTACAGTACACGCGCATAGATGACGTCAATGAATCTTACATGCGCTCTGATTAGTTGAAATGTTTCGATGAATATTATATAAAACAAATACATTCCATTTTCCGTGCGTCTGTACTCTAACAGACGCAAAGAAGACGTCAAAATGTGATGAGAACAACAGTCAAGTCACTCGACTTCGACTTGTACTGCACTGTTTTTGACGTCATCTGTGCATCTTTTAGAGTACAGACTCACGGAAAAATGGAATCTATTTGTCAAATTTCAACAATTTTCTGTGTACCTGATTTAGTATCGGACGAGCAAGCTGGACAACATCGTCCCTTGAGCCTGATTGTGTTTTTACAGGTCAGCGGTTTACAGGTGGTTTTACGACATTGATATTTTCTATCAACACCACAAATGCACGCTGTACAGTCGTCTTGCTGCCACATTTCGCTGCGTTTGTAGTAGTCACCTGTTACTGGATCCAGGCACGAGTGTGGAGAATCGACAACTGTGGAAAAGAGAGCAGTTAGATTTAGTCCTGTTTGGTAAAAGTACAGCGGAATCCGTCCTTACGTATCACTACTGTTGGTGCCGGAGATTTTATTTCGCTTTCACTCCGCCGATAACCAAAGCCCTCCGCCGATAACCAAAGGGGGGAGGGAACGTGATATTAGCCTCTGGTACCCAGGAAACATTGCAGTAGCAACCTTTCATATTTGTAAATCATTCCCTACCCTTATCACACTCATCCCGTTTTCAGCTCAAAAATCTACTTAAAATTTGTTAAATTCTCCATTAAAAAAGTTACTAGATTTTGAGTTAAAAATAATTACCTTTTGCGTTATAACAAATTTATAACATTTTGAGTCAAAAGGTTTTTTCGGATTTATAAAATTCTACGTCGCTATTACATTTTGAGCGAGGTATTAGCGCACCATCGGACTTCAAGTATATTAGTCAGATGACCACTATTCTAAGAGCTAGGGCAGTTTTCCAATGAATGCGACAACAGCAAGGTCACGGTACGGTTACGACAGGAATTTCGAATGTTTTTATAGGACATCACGGAACTGAACACGGTCACAGGTACACGGTGCGGTAAGTTTCCTACTCATATGAAAAATGCTCAATCGACGTTACTTAATTCCCTGGAAGCGTAGTTCAAACGACCATTAATCGAACCGACCTCTGAACATTAGGCATTTTAAGTGTAAATGAATCAAATTTAGAATATTACCTTCATTTTCTGGGTAGACTGATTCCTCCTCCACGTCATCCTTACACACTGGACAACACTGTCCTTTTTCTTTGACGGGATTTGAACATCCGGGATACCCACTGCACATTTGTACTGCGCATGCTATTTTCCCATCTCTTTGACAATAGCACGTTGTACAATCGTCGACTTTCCAGTTCTGTCCCGACAGGTACAACTCGCCAGTATTTAAATCCTCACAAAATTGTTGGTCTTTGTTTTTCTTGATGCTGACTAAAAGATAAATAAACAAGTGAACTCGTAAAAAAACTTTATTATATAACAAACGTTTATTTATAGACAACACAAACGATGAAGGCGCGAAAAACCCCTTGATTATTCACTCTAGAATGGACGTGTGTATACAATTCATCTTTGAGTAAGTAAATACGATTGTCAAGAAAGGGCGTAGCATCACGTGGCCAATAAAGATTTCTTGTGGGTGTGGCTTCACGTGGGTTAAAGCCTTGATCAATTAATATAAGCACAATAAATGCAACGAAAAGTTCTTCGTCCTTGCATAGTCTATTCAATTTATTGGCTTTAACTAAGATAATATGATTGTAAGAGGGCGGTTAAGGGTGTGGCATCACGTGGTATAATGAAGCATTGTGGGTGTGGCCCCATGTGGATAAACGACATCCTCAAAGTGACTTACCTAAGACTGTGGTAAGTTGACTTTCAGAAAGTGCTTTAATCATTTCTGTGGAAAAAGCCGAAGAATAATTAGAACTATGGACATTCGTTCCCTCTTTCTTCCACGGTATTATACCTTGTGAATCTTCAGTAATGTTTCCATGCTTGTTACACACCGGACAGCACTGGCCTTGGATTCGTATTGGATCTAAGCACCTTGGATGTCTGCAGACTGTAGCCACGCACCTTGGCTGACCACTACGACATGTACATACTGTACAGTCATTAGGCTTCCATTCCTCTGTCTCGCCAAAAAACTTCTTGTTGTGTGCATCGTAACAACGTGGTTTCTCTGGTGATGGTTTCTCTGGTGATTGTTTCACTAAACAAGAAAAAACAGGTTAGTATAACGAGAAAAACAGGTTATGTTAATTGTAAAACAGGTTGACACCGAGGAAAAACCGGTTAGAAGCAAGATATATAGAGTAACAGGATAAACGGGTAGACAAACCATAAAAACAGGCTACACTAACTGGCGAAACAGGTTTAGACACAAGAAAAAGACTAACTAAAAATAAATTGAAAACAGGAAACTGGAAAAAATAGAAGAACTAGCGAACCTGACAGAAGGAAAAGCAAAAAAGGACAGATTATTTTTCAAAGAAAATATCTTTTTCAACTTACTAAGTGTTGCGGTTTGAGTAGTCATCGGTGGACGCGTCCCTTTCGCCGGGGGATGCTTCACAATCATATCATTAAAGTTACACATGTGACCTTTACAACACTCCACAATTATCCTGGGCAGTCGATGGTCTGGTGTCCTGACATTACACAGCAAAGTATAATGCTGCTCGTCCTCTAGACAGCCATAGCTTACGGTTTGACTGCCGTCAGCGTGTTGGATTTGTGACGTAAAGCAGCCGTACTTCGTCCTGCATGTGTCTCTACCTTTGCATTCAGAACACGGACACTTGAATGCCTTCTTCTTAGAACGAAGCCTGGTTTTTGCTGTGGTGATAGGAGAACTAGGTGTGATGGTAGTTGAGGTGGGGTTTGTTGAGGTTTTCTGGGTTGGAGTGGTTTTGAGGACGCTCGCTAAAGTTGTTCTTGTTGTTCGTTTGGTTGTAGAAGACCTTGTTGGATTTGATTCTGTGTAAGTATTATATCAAAATGTTAACGAAAGGGACTCATTCGCTCGGGACACGTACTGGTATAAATCCCTCAGTAATCTCATTTAGGATAGAATTGTTGGTTTTCAAGGAGCAATTCGCACTGTAGTCTGGGTAGCTGGGGGGAAGGATCTTCTTCATCTCTTCCATGCAAGTTACAACAGTGACATACTTTGCGAATTGGAGCAAAAGTCTTTTTTATTGCTATGCAGCGCGACTGTTAGAAAGAACATTGCGTCCATGACTATCAAAAGTATCTTTTGGGGATTTTCTTGCTTTAAATTGCGTTGTAAATTGCACATAGCTTTTTGACTATCTACTTTCTCATATCCATAATTTCTTGTTATTCATCGACGCCATTTTGTTTACTCCTCACCTCCCCCCCCCCCCCCCCCCCCCCCCCCCACACACACACACACACACAATACAGAAAGAGTTACGGGGTATCGTGAAAGTAGCGAGTGCAAGAACGATTTGATCACATTCACATTCTCCATTTTACAGCCGAAATCGTTGCATCGCGACCAGCAAATTAAGAATTTTGCTTTGGATGTGGATTTTTCTGATCCGTCAATCAGTTTTGGGGCGGAGCTTATTTCAAATCAACCAATCACTGAACGAGTTCATGTAAGCTCCACCCCCAAGAATGATGGACGGATCAGAAAAGACCTTACCGATGTTGGAGGTCGCGATGCAACGATTTTCACTGTAAAACAACTAGACCTCATTCTCAGGTGAGATTTTGAACGATTGTGGATAGAGTTACAGTATATCAGTGTATTAGTAACATGCTACAAATCTCACCTGAGCTGAGTCTGGCGACCGATTCAGTAGTATGCGTTAGTTTACTGCCTGCGGAGATATAAAACAGACAATTAGACTCACTTTGCGAGGCAGCGACAGCATTTAGGTACAAAAACATGGTATAATATCACGTGCTTCATTGAATTGCTGCAGATTTCTCCTTCCGAAAATGTTGGCCTGATCTCACTTGATCTTCACACAAGCAGAAGCAGAAGTAACGTAAGTAGTATTGTCCACTAGCAGTGTTCATCTTTTCTAACACCTTTGCCAAACAAGCACTGAATCGGCGCGATGCTTGAGTTTATGACATCAGTTAATGCAGTATTGCAACCAAGAATGCAATAAATGTTATACCATGTTACTGTACTTCTAGTGCAGTACACCAAACGACTTCAGTTTTATCTATTTCAATTTATTCTCAATAATTTGCTAATTAAAATCTATTTTAAATTTCGTCAAAAATTACACTTAGTTCCCTAGGAACGTTTTATAGCCAATGATGTCTCTCTAATATAAAGTAACACAAAAATTAAATATAACAGTATATGTACTAATACTACAATAAGAATCAAACAATTATGATTGATATATCAATGAATGATTATATACACCCTCCCCTCCCTGATCGACTTTTCGCCTTCCCTTTAAGCTCTCAAGAAGGGTGGGGTGGGGTGAGTAAGGGATTGTTTCTGATCTGAACATCGAGTACACTACTGGCCGTTAGACCATCACACGATGTCATAAGAGTATACATAGTTTCCTTATAATAAAAATTGTATTGATTCTCACTCAAGTTTCATTTGAAGACTGAATAACTGAGCAATTCTCTCGTCAATTCTCCCTGTGAGCAGAAATTACTTTTCTATTCCCTTTACGACCAAGGAGAAAAGTAACTTCTCCTGGCCCTCGCGATTTGTTAGGTTGAGCATGCAAAAATGCATGTAAAGTATCCGTCGTTTTCGCGTCCGTCACGCCATGACGAGATTTGTGCTATTTGTGTTCCTAAAACCGGATTTCAAACAGGTTTTTGTTGAATAGACCATAATTTTCACATCAAGAAATGTGGACGTGGAAATCGCGGGGACCGTCAGAGATCACTTTGCCCTTGCTCCGTGTAACCTCTGCTTGCAGAGTACCTTCTAAAGATTGAAAGCTTTTTTTGTGCAAAACATTTCTATACATTTTTTGTCTTATAGAAAATTACTGAGAATTGCGGTCGATTTGGTCTCTACTGCCGATACTTTTCTTTGTACTTTTCTACCGGACGGTTTTATAAGCGCCTGTATCTAATTGAAATCTTCAAGAACTTTGGAGTCTGCGTTTGTCTCAAAAAACTTAATGCCGTCAAGTCACATGACTTAACGATGGGTCACGTGATGAACCCACCCCACAGTCACGTGATAAACCCCCAGAATGGCTTTATTTTCCTTTTTTCAGATGCTTTCGTTTATTCCTTCTCCTCCTCTTCTTTCTAGCTCGCCTTTTTGAGAAGCGCTTTAGTTTGGCTTCAACCAGCATCTTGTGGTAGGTCTCCCACCAGGAGAGCGTAAATGTCCAGCGGTCTTTACCTTTATGACGCATGCACGCCTTTTTGCACTCGACTTTGGTGTCGAAGTTGTTGTCGTTGCCTCCACAGCCACCGTAAATGAACCGCATGCAGCGTTGTTTCTTAGGATTGTAGTACCACTGTGGCATGGCTGCACGGCAAGGGCCCGGGGCTGGAGGCAGCTGGCATATTGCTGTCATATTTTTAACTTTTTCTGGAAAAAAAAAAAGGAAAAATGATATTGCACGCGCATTATTACAGAAGTAAATTCGCATTCTACGTCGACAACATTACATGTAGCGCTTCAAGAAGCCTTACACTGATTGCAGGTGTTGGATTGGAAGAGAATTTTGCCGGTATAACGCATGATGATCTTGCGTTGTTCCCAAATAATGTTCATTGGGTTTCAGCCATTGGATTCATTATGTTCAGAGCATGGGAGCATGCCGTGAGAATGCAAACGCAAACATTTGTTACTCTTGGTACCTGTAGGTTTTGATGTCCTTGTTTGTTTGATGTTACGTCTAGTCGATAATATCACAGTTGGTCTAGTAGACTTTGGAGATTTCGAAGACTGACCTAAAACATTAGTATGTTGTATATCACTGAATCGACTTTTATTTCTGTCGTAGAATCAGAAGAATGGTTGTTGGCGGAGTGTGAGGTTATCCATCCCTTTCTCTCTGTGTCTCTCACTCCCTGTCTCCTCTTCCCTTCCCTTCCCTTCCATTTCCTTCCCTTCCTTTCTCTTCCCTTCCTTCCTTCTTCCCTTCCTCCTTCCTTCCCCCCTTCCTTCCTTCCTTTCTTCCTTCTTTCCTTCCTTCCTTTCTTCTTCCCTATATCCCTAGCTCCCTAATCCTTCTCCTACCCAAACAATTTCAACAACGAAGCCTAAAGTTTAAATACAGGTAATGATCTTGGCTACACCTCTCTTTGTAGAGACTCCCATCTATGAAGAACACAATTTACAGATCCTTGCCTGACAAATCCCAATATTCCATTTGCTATAACTAAAATCCCGTCGTTCCACTATAACTAGACCTCAAGATGATCCAAGACAGACATTTAGGGTTGTAACACTGTAAATCACTGCGTTGAAATTAGCACTGAAAATTATCGCATAATATCAGGTCTGCGGCTTACCTTTTCTGCGCATGCACGCGTTACGACAGCTTGACTTGGTACGGAAATTATTTTCGTTGCCATCGCAACCACCAAAGGTAAACTTCACACACTTTCTGCGAGTCTTGTTGAAATACCATCGCGAAATGAAAGCTCGACAGGGTCCAGGTTTGGGGGGAAGATCACAAATGTTGAGAATGTCTTTATCTAAAATAAAACAATGACTATCTTTTATTAATAAAATACAGCACATTTTATAAGATGTTTCGAAAAAGCTCTCTCCTCTGCAGAAGCTCCAATGGGAGACTGGAAAGGAGTTTACGCCTGCGTGCGTTGGGAGCAGCGGTTTTTTAATAAACTCCTTTCCAGTCTCCCCTTGGAGCCTCTGCGGAAGAGAGAGTCGAAAAAGGACATTTTGGGGGGAGCGATCTTAGGCTCTTTGCAAAAGAATTAAAGGAAAGGTTTGTATGGAGCAGATTTCGTATGACTGTGAAAACGGCACCGCACAGTTACGGCAGGAATTTCGAATGTTTTTATAGACAACACGACACTGACACGGCACGTAATATACATTCGCCGTTCACCTTATTCAGTCGACAACTTTGATTTATGATTGGATTGTCATTCGGCAAAGTGCTAGTTAGATGTGTATGCTTCTTTGAGCGTTGATTATTTTCCGAGCAAAGATCTACACTCGAAGAAGGATACACATCAACTAACTTTTATTTAATTTACTCCACTTTCCGTCCGACTTCACAGTCAGCAGAATTTAAGTCAACAAACCTGTTCTAGCTTTAGCAGTGGTTGAAGCGTTCTTGGTTGATAGCACAAGTGAGGAATTTGTGGCTAAAAAAACGATATAAAATGAGACGTTAAATGAGTGGCACGACAATTTGAACAGGTAAGATAGTCATCTACTGTACTGTTTATGATACTGATTTTGTTAGCTTATCAGATGTGTCGCCGAATCACTTTGCCCATGGCAAATGCCCTTCTCATGCATACTGTTTATCACTAACCATCACCGTAACTACACGGTGACGCAGTTCTACGAACTCAAAGCAAGCCTGAAAGAGTCAGTGGCTACTGCTATACAGTCCATGTATGTATTACCCCACAGCACAGCTCTATCTAGTTTGAAATTATTCAGTAACCTGGAAAACCCTCGCAAGTAAGAAAGAGAACCAATCCGCCAATCAGACCATATACAAAGACCGGAATTCAACTCGATTTTCACCGAGCGCGCGCCCGCTGACCCAGTGCTGAAGGTCGGAGTTCGATTCCAAGGCCGGACCAACACTCAGGGTCTTTAAATCATGCATTGACGGTCAGCTGTCTTTGTAATTACATCTACAAATGGTTACACTTTCACGGTCTTCTTGGTTAAGGTAGCTTGCATGGCTGACGGCGTAGTTGGGGATGCTATGGATAGGACGCTAATAAACCGTAGGGCCCGTTTCTCCAAAACTACTACTACTACAAAAAAAGTAAAGCACTATTTTTAACGTCGGAAGTTCCTTCAGCTAGAAGCAAAGCTAGAAGCTGGTCTCCCAGGAAGCCGACAGTGCGCTCAATCTACCCTCCACTCTTCATCAGTTCTCCGTGTTACGGATATTTAAAGGTACTTCAAGCTACACGGAAAGGAAAGAAGTCGAAACAAGGATGTGAAGTCACTGGGGATCGAACTCGGGACCTCTCGCACCGAAAGCCGCGCACTAACCAACTGTGCCATCCTTGCATTGGAGGGACGTAAAAGAACCCACACTACTATTCAGGAAGGTTTGTTACACTGCAGGTCCCACAGTAATGGGCGTGAGCTGTTATAATGTCTTCTGATCCTAGGAAGGAAGAGCTAAATAGACTAAACTCACCAGTTTCTTCAATGGGCATGCATGTCCCCATGCCAGGAATGTTTTGCTCTGGAATTCCTGGAATCTGTACTTTACACCAGAATTTTTCAGGACACGTCGAGGTGACTCGACCACTTATCGGATCTTTGAACACAGTGCAGAAATCCAGAGTATCTTGGCAATGTTTCTTGGTCTTACATATCCAGTCACCATGGTAACACACGCTGCAAAAACATTTGGAATGTTATTAACCCAGTCTCCTTAGCAACAAATCCAGTCACCATGCAAACATACCCAGCTAAAGTATGAGGCCTTCATTATAGTCTTGACAGAAACCGATTTATTCCTGCCATAAATCGATCGAATTAATCAACTCAAAACGAAGGAGTGATCTTCCAAATATTTCCGTCTCGCGGATTGTCAATGTCGCTAAGTTTAAGGGTGTACTGACATATATCGTTGCTGTGCAACGTCATTGCTATGCAGGCATGCCGCGCGCGCGCGCCTTTTGGCGGGAAAACTTTTGACTTCCGGTAGATCAACGCGCCGGCAAACGTTTTAGCTTGTTTACGTTTAAATGTACCTCAGGGGGGGAGGCTAATAAAGGGACTAAATTCAGGTTCGTGTATGTAGTATCAAGTGTTCGGAAATGATTACAAAATAAGTAGCTAAAATAACTACTTTGTTACATTTCTTCACGTAATGTGTAACAGTGTGACCTCGGCGGGAATATTAACGTATCTAGCTGTGATGCCGGAACAAACGCAAAGCATTCCGCAAATTATAACCTTCAAAATCTCATCAAAGCAAATTCTTTCCCGAAAGCAAATTATTACATTGGTCTCACACTGAGAGATCGCGATACCACCGCGAATGTTCTGGAAAAACAACTCTTTTCTGATGCTGTGCTGTTACTAACGACATAGGCATGAGAACAAGGAGCATGCTCGAGTTAGGCTCTTTATATGAAGGCAAGTTGTCCCTGTTTCTAGTTTTCCCAGGGAAAAAGAGTTATCTCAGTACCGGGGATAACTCGATTCCATATATAAATAACGCCCTAGCCTCAGGAAAATAATAGATAATTAATAGACATGCTTGTCTTTACCCCGACCTATAAGATCTTGATAAACCGAACACGACGCGCGTATGCTTGCGCCACAAGTCGTTTGAAAAAACAAGTTTAAAACTCTGATATAATCAACAATACACCACAGAGGGACTAAACGAAATATGATATCTTTAAGAGCCGCCTATAGATTGAAAAGTCTAAATCTCCCAAATCTTAGGCTTATGTCTACAAGTTGTCTCGATAAGAAGGATAAAGATTTAAAACTACGAGTGGAATTACTCCTGGGGGCATGGATGAGTCCAAACGACAAGTTTGTCGGGCAGCCTGTCTGGAATGTTAGACATGACTAGTCCCCTAAACCATGGAGTGTAACGTGCGACTTACGTACGATTTATGTTCGACTTACGTACGATTTACGTACCATTTTTCACAAGGAGCTTGTCCTCTCCTTGCTTCTTTAAATCTGTACATTTTACCATGATGGTAACACCTGGACTCTGTTTAACAAATATGTTAAATATATTATAAAATATAAAGTGAGGTGATTGTGTGTGTGTGGGTGGGGGGGGGGGGGAGGAGAGGGGAGAGTGTTGTATGAGAAATGGAGAAAGGGAAAAGGAAACGGGCAGTCTGTATTTCTTTTCCTTTCCGAGCTCCTAACTTCCCGTTTGTGGCTTTTCCCTCCAAAAGGCGTGAGACGTAATCCGTTAAACGTAACGTAAGTCGCATCCCTTTAAACAAAGATGTCACGTCACGCTACTCTTCTAATATTACGTTGTCACTTGTCCCAATAAACCTCAATACATTCATTTTCGGAGTCAGGTAACGTAACGCCATGTTACTTTGCTCATTTCATGTCACGTTAACTCACTTCACGTTTTGTAGTCAATGTCACGATACGTCACGTTATCTCACTTCACGTTAGCCACTTAACGTAATTTAATATTTCCCTACCCCTAACTTTTCACAAGAATTGCGTTATATTTAACTGTGTTTTTGGTACGTACGAATACATACGTACTTATGTGCGGTCCACCAGACTACGGTTTTCACCAGACTTGCGTTATATTACGTGACGTATTTTGTGTGTGTTTCTAATACGTACGTACCTTCGCACGGTCCCATGATGAGACCAATTTCCCTGCCTGATCGACATTCATGTCGATGAAGATCACAAGGGGTTTTGTAGTCTTTTCCGTTTTTGATTCCACAAACTGGATTCGGTTCACTTTCCCTGCAATTCCTCGGACAAATGCAGACAGCTTTGCCTTGTTTGGAGATCGAGCACTGTTGTCTAAATCCACATTTCTTCTTTTCACATAAAGATTCGACTAAAAAGGAAACATAAGATTTGCATAAAGTTCTAGAGGCTTTAGCCTGACAAGCGTGAGGTCGTATGCGGTTTTGGGAGTTTGGGGGTTCTGTATGAAAATTGACACGTGAGAAACAAAGCTGAGCAAAAATAAGAAGGACCTGGGGAGAGACGACGAGTGGGGTCTTGTGGGACAAGACAATCACTGAGAGAATTGTTAGCACGATTAAAGTTTTGATGCGTGCATTTGATTTTTCTGAATGTTTCTGTGAAAACTCCGAAATCTACAACATTGAAATAAGTCGGAAAGGACGTTCCATCTACCAGCAATATTGGTGTTACAGCAAGAGACCATAATACTAAGAGAGCGAAACTCAGTATTGATGTCTGTGCCATGTTCGTGGCGCCTAAGGCTATCTTAAGCTTTAGTAATTTCGCCATCGCGCGCGCAAGGCTCTTAAACAATAGAATTCAAACGGTCCCGTCCGCGCGCACGTCAAAAATCAAATTCTATTGGTGGAGGGACTTGCGCGCGCGATGGCGAAGTTACTAAAAATAGCCTTAGCCGCCACGAACATCGCACAGACATCAATACTGAGTTTCGCTCTCTTAGTATTATGGTCTCTTGTGTTACAGTGAATAACAAAGGAACCCAGGGTGAAGAATGTGTAAAAACACCTGGAATTTCTCATTATGAAAACAAATAATAACCAGGATTGTAACTAGTTAAACCAGCGCTTAGCTTGGTGCAATCAAAAGTATTCAAAGGGACAATGGACAATAGTATGATGTGCAAAAATGGGACACTTTTGTTCCATTCCACAAACGAAAAGTTTAAATGATGAAACGAAATAGAGATTTTAATAGTTGTTAACATGGTTAGAGTTGAGTAAACTATAGTTAAACTCATTCACGGTGATGAGGTTGGGCGAGGTGCCTACATGCTGCCACGAGGGACGCACTGTCCCCGGCAGCAAGGCAGTAACCATGGTAACCAACCAACCGATGATGTGCTTGGGAAAATAGGAAGCGTGTATGGGGACCACGGGAATGAAACCCAAGCACCCAGCGGTCTTCCAATTGAACCTTCAAGCGTCAGAGCCTCGTCTCTGGTATGTATTCGTTGTGATTAATATCGGTAATTATAAAGTCTGGTATCCGGGCTGGGTGCTTGTAGCCTGCGTAGCTGGCGGTTTTCTCTCCTCCTCCTCCCCTCCCCCTCTCCCCAATCCCCTTAAACCGCGAGCTACGCAGGCTAGGTGCTTGGAGTCCCATGGTCCCATATGTCCTGAGACCACAGCCATTGAATGTAGAACGCAAAAATACGAAGAAAAGTTGAAAAAATAATAAAAACAAAAACAAAAAAATTAAAAGAAAAAACGGAAGTTAATGATTGCTGAGGTAAAGTTTACGTCAAAAATGTTAATGAATCCAAATTGACTGAGGTTCGCATATCGGCAACTTTATAGCCTATATCCACGAGTTAATACGCCTATATTCACGAATTAATGGTGTAAGACAATTGTTACCTCTTTGGCAGCGTCCAAATTCGTCCTTTTTGTCGTCCTTTTTGTCGTCCTTTTTGTCGTCCTTTTTGTCGATAGAAACACACTTTAGACCAACATCACACGTCCCTTCTAAGTTCCACAATCCACCACACGACTCTCCTTCAACCTTTGCACAAACTTTGCAACAGTAACACTCGTCTAGTGCTAAACCACCCTTGCAGTTGGTCGGTGTTGGACAGGGCGGGGCTTCACGGCAGTTACATGAAAGAGTAGTAACAGATGGGAGGACAACGGTGATTAACAGCAGAGTATTGAGAAGCATAGTGTAATCTGCAAAGTAAATATTCTGTTAGGTTTTCATATAGGTTCCATTGCGGATAAACGCTCGCATTTCGTAAAATAATGCAAGGTACTGTAAAGCGACCATATTTTACGTCGATAACTCGTGACAGTAATTTGAGTAACTGATAAACTTGAGGTCGACAGTGCACTCTTTCCGCCCCTCTCTCCAGGTCTCTCCATCAGTGCTCCGTTTTAAGGGTATTTAAAGCTACATAAAGCTACACAAAAAGGAAAGTTGAAACAAGAATGTGACATCCGGGGATCGAACTCGGGACCTCTTGCACCGAAGGCTGCGCACTAACCGACTGTGCCATCCTTGCTCCTTTGTCAGAATTTACGGAATGAAAAATGTTGAAACGTGGATATAATGCTTCACTTTATTTTGCGTTAAAAGACCACAATCCCCTCCCCCATAAAGGGCCGGATATTCATTCCAGATGGTGTAATATATATCTCAATACGGTATACCCCTCTAATACGTTTGCGCCTGCTACATAACCTATTTTTACGGTCAACGTTTCTGACAGAAAATGTAACTTCTGACAATAATTCATTTAACCACTGACAGACAATTACTAAAATCATGTTGTGAAACGTTTTGTGATATTTGTCAGAATACGTGTTCATCTTTTTATCTAAACCAAGGTCATTAATCACGTCGGCTACGTATAACCGTCTACGGATTTCAAGGTCAAGAAGTCATGTCTATTTTGTAACGCCTATCTTTTGACGGGGTGTATTTTTGTTTCAGAGACGTCATCGCTAATTAACCATGCCCGATCACTACGACGCAGTACCTCTGCTCCAAGAATGTTCCTCATGCTTTTCCATTCCAAGGTCTACGTAAGGTGTTACGCAACCGTACCTGATTATTACGGTTATATTAACGGTAATACTTTCCGTTCAAGGTTACGTCTTTTACGTAACGATCCGTCATCCCTCTCTGTCAAGATGACATACCAAAGTCGTTATTATTTGCACCACGTTGCCTGAGTATTATGGCTGCATTGCGTGGAGATCTGGCAATCGTGTTAACGATAACTTTTACCGTGCTGGCTTCCTCCTCTGATGGGGTGATTCTCCCAGTTTAAATCCCAAGGCCAATATCCGGTTATTTTCACGGCGCCTGAGTACCACGGCTGCTTTGCGGATTTCTGGCTATCACGTTAACGTTTCCCGTACTGGCTTCCCACTGTGATGGGGTGTTTTTCCAAGGCCAATATCAGGATATTTTCACGGTGCCCGAGTACTACGGTTGCTTTGCGGATTTCTGGCTATCACGTTAACCGCGTTTCCCGTACTGGCTTCCCACTGTGATGGGGTGCTTTTCCAAGGCCAATATCAGGTTATTTTTATCGCGATGGGTGAGTATCATTGCGAATTTCTGGCTATCACATTAACGTTAACTGTTGTTCCAGTGCCGGCTTCCTCCTCTGGTGGGGTGATCCCTATTTACATCCCAAGGTCAATATCAGCTTTATTTTCAGAACAGTGGGTGAGTATCACTGCGGATTTCTGGCTACCACGTTAACGTTAACGGTTTCCGTGCCGGCGTCCCTTTTAATGGGACGTTTATCCCAGATGACATCAGGTTATTTTCACCACGTTGCCAGAGTACTACGGCTGCATTGCGGATTTCTGGCTTAACTTCAACGTTTCGCGTACCGGCTTCCCACTCTGAAAGGGTGTTTCCCAAGATGACATCCCAAGGTCAATATCATGTTATTTTCGTCACGGTGCCCGAGTATTGCGGTTTCATTAACGTCCCTACCGCGTGCCCAACAACAAATCGTTTAAATCTCAGCGCGGTTCCATACTTAGGCGATTGCGTGCATGGTATTCATTATTATTGATAAACAAGCCGTCGATCGAGGGAGAAACCTCAATTGTTTTTATAACCACAACAAGGAAATTGCACGAGTGACAGGAATTCCTAATAAAAATAATGACAATGATGATGATGACGATGATGATGATGATGTTACTAGCAGACGAAACAAAGCAAATTATTTATTACTATTTAAAAGTAGCATTGGATTTCAATTGTTTTATGACGTGGAAAAGGTAGAGTTCAGTACAAGAAGAGTTGTTCTTGGGGTAAACTCTGAGCAAATATATGTTTAACTGAATAAGAAAAGAAAAAAAAGAAGAGTAAAAGTAATGATGAAGATGATATTAACAATGATGATGATGACTACATACAGAGATGTTACTGAGATGAAAACATCATAAAAATCGACAGGCACAACCACTTACTCAAGATAACTATAAATCCTCAAAAACTAATAATAACATCTAAAACAAAAACAAAAACTAATAATAAAATCTGAATAAACAAAAACTAATATTCAAATCTGGAGGACGCAATTATCTTCGTCGTCCCAAAGAAGGAAATATTCCAACGTGCGGAAATCAACTAAAAGCCAGAAATATACGCTTTTAAGCCAAGATTATGTGATGAAAAACATGGATTGACCCAGGTTGTAAACAACACGACAAAAGCGTACTTACAATGCACTTTTACTGTCTGAGATATGACCTTTTCAGTACCTTACAAAAACACCAAACGACGGGTTGTGATTTCTCGTTGAAAAGAAAAAACACCTAAGGTCACGTACAAGATGGTTTCCTTTGCTTTTGGACCGTTCTGCTGCACGTGCGTTAAGACATTTTATAATGCTACAGAAAACTGCATAAGGAAGCTATAATTTTGCTAATTAGGTTTATTAGCCGCAACCATAGCAGTAAAAAGGTGTCGCTGGATCATCGATAAACAAATAAACAAACAACAACAACAACAAAACGACGTTTGAATGCCTCCGCTGCAGCATTATCTAATCATTCAAGCAAACGGGGAGTGCAACTTTTGGACTTTTATAATTCTAAAATAGCGAAGAATCTGCGCCTAAAGGCCCTGTTACACTTTCCCAGCAACTTGTCTCGCAACGGCGTTGCAAAACAAGTTGCAGAGAAAATTATGGCGCTGTTACACTGTGCAATTTTCCCCAGCAACTGGCCAAAAATATTGCAAGTTGCTAAGGAAAATTGCACAGTGTAACAGCGCCATAATTTTCTCTGCAACTTGTTTTGAAACGCCGTTGCGAGACAAGTTGCTGGGAAAATTGCACAGTGTAACAGCGCCTTATATAACGAAGAAGACATTCTTATCAAGCCCACGGCGAGGTATTGTCCGCAAAAGGACGAGGAACAAAGGCGCGTAGGAAAATTTGTTGACGCTGTGCTCTTTTCGTGATATTTGCCTTATCCAAAACAAATGGTATCTATAACCCTTAAATACAGATTGTAGAATACTTACTGTGTATCTTAAGCCTCTTATATTGATACTTTATATCGATACCAAGCTTAGTTTTGGTTGTTCACGGAGAGGGCCAGTTTTCCAGTGACTTCCCTTTCACAAACATGCAATTGGAGCCAAAAATAGGCTTACTAAATGTTGTTTTTGTTACTGATTGAAAACGTTCACACTGTGTTCTCCTCTGTAGATGTTTCTACGCCTCGCTGTTGATTCGAGAGATTCTCGAACTTCTCTCAAAGGGGGGGATTTTGTTGTATTGAGAGTAGACCACCACTTGTCACAAAAGAATGATTGGAATGTCTAGACTGAGTAAGTCACGTGGTATACTAAACAAGAAGAGTTGTGAAAATCCAAACCACTTTGAACCATTTCCAAGAGAAACGTCAAAATCCTCCGTCAATAAGTGAGATTTACAAGGAAAATATTATCTAGCAGCAATTGAGAGTTAGAGTGTTTGATGGCGATTTTGAAATACGCTAGACATGTAGACTCCTTCTCTGGACCACCCAAAGGTTAAGTATTAAAAACTTTACACGAAATAATTTGTATATGTTAGATTCTACAAATTAAAAGAATACTTTTGGGAGAGTATTGCAGGGTACTTTGCCTAGGTTTTCCAGGCTTTTGTTGACTGGTAATTCAGTTGTATAAGTAGTTCCGCATTTGGTCCAATGCTAATGAATATTTAAGGTTAAATTGCTCAAAAAAGAAAAAAAGAAGGAAAAGAATAAAAAAGAAAGAAAACAAAACAAAACAGGCAGTAAAGGTATGGATATATGAGTATAAAGAAACCTCTGACTCGATTTGTAATTTTTGATAACCTTCTCAAACCGCTCCCCTCCCCATCCCCCCCCCCCCCAACACACACACACACACCACCAAACACACAAAGGCATAATGTGGGAATAGTCTATGTGGTATACTTTGCTGCAATTTTATGTAATTACAAACTATGTTGAGAACAATTTTGTTTTCGAAATTGTACGAAGGCAACTCAAGATATAAAAGTAATTATAGTGATATCATCTATCAAACGTTATCAAGTAATTCTTCTCAAATAATTCTATTTTTGCAATCAATGAGTTACGTCACAATGAATTCGGTTGATCTGGTAAAAAAAATCTACGCAAAGCTGAAATCACCATCATCATCACATTTCATCATCATCAACATTATCATAAACATAATACAAAGAGTCATAATCACAGTTTAATATGTGAAGTTGACGACGGGCAACACAAAATCCGAGTCACCAAGCTAGGAGAGCCTTCTACAATTCATTTGACAAAATAGTATCATCAATCTATATATCCTGAACAAACAGAATTTGCGTAAGCAAAGTAAGCTAGGTATTCACGGTGACAAATTAACTATCCATAAAGCAAACTTCAAAAACTCATTTACGAAATTAGATAGACACAATTAAGTTTATGACTTCCGGCAATTGTAGAAATTATGTTTACAGTCAAAATATAGTTCGATTGAAACAGTTAACTGTATTTGTATATTGTATTTTTTTTTTCAGTGCTTTCGCTTTTAACTTCTTGCTCTACTCTTTTTGCCAGACCAGTTTTTAACATTTTCTTTAGTGTCAAACAGCTTCAAAAATAAATAAATAAATAGCATATTTCCTCAATTTTTTCATATTTAGTCATTCATGGCTTCCTTTCCTTGTCGAAATTCATACAATTTCTTGCTAATCGGCTTAAAAAGCAGTCATTTCCACGTAAATATCCTTCATCATTCCCTCTGTTAAATTGGATTAGTAAATACGCAGTTAATGGCGACGTGATTTCCCAACATACAGAATTTTTTTTGTCCCAAATAATACCTCAAATACTCGAAATCTTTGAGTGTTATCCTTGCAGTTCAAATAGTAATGGAATTCACTGAAGCTCTGAGAGACCGGCTTAAATTAACGGCATATGGGTAGTTTAGCCTAAATAGTTAGCACTGAACTGTCTCGAAGGCGACCGCAGACGTAACTAAGTACGATAGAGAATCTAAAGGAAGGAAATGGCAGTGGAAAACATCCGTCAAAAATGTAAAATTGGTTAAAAACCTTCACGCGAACACGAATAAGAGCGACCTTTTGTACCGGAATGTCGATGTCTTGGAACGTAAACATATCAGAAGCAAATACAAGACTGCTTTATCACCCCATAGCAAGATAATACAGAATGTCTTTATACAAACTGCTACGAGAAAATTTAGCAGATAATTTTCGTTTTAGAAAATGGAGTGTTATCAGAGAAGCTAACGAGGTAAGACGACAGCTAGAGTGTGTAATTCCTCACTCGTGCTAACTACAATCTGAGTGCTAAAAGATCTAAAATACACACGCTAAAGCCTTCAAGATAGGCTATCGAAGCATCATAACGCAATTTACCTGTAATGTGGTTGAAGATTTCCAATCCAATCGATTAGCAAAGGTATTGCCCTGTAATGATTCAATGATATTGCAGCTTGATGTAGTAAATCGTCATTGATCGAACGAGCGCCAGAAAAAACTGAAAGCTGATATCTTGAACTTGTGGTGTGACGTCATCGGCGTAATGTAACCGCGCGCGATTTGGGTTGTCCGACATCTATCATTTAGTCTGAACAATTATTAACAATTATATAAAATTTCTTATAACATCGGCATTGTGAGCCGAGTGCGGTAAGTCAGTGATTCAATATTAATGGTGCTTGCTTTTATAAATGTCTCCTTAGAATATAGTAACGACAAATATCATTCAATAACCCGATCATGAGGTCAAATCAATCAATATATTATCGTCAGACAAAAGGATACATCTTCCCCGGGGGGGGGACTCCAATCGTAAATGGACGGGGATGCTCGTCGTACCTTTTAGGGGTCAAAATCTGCGATCTGGTACCTTTTAGGGTGTCTCAGACTTAAGTGGACTACCAGAAACATAGCTGGTACCTTTTAGGGACTGTTTTGGGGTAAAAAAACTACCTAAAATAAGCATGAAAGGGACGATTTCGATGATCTGAATTGAATCTTCAAAGCACATCGATAACAAAGTGTTTCATTACTTTAATTCTTTATTATTGTTTTTGAATTGGTACCTTTTAGGGGTAGAAATGAATTGTTGCCACTCCCACTCAGGTACCTTTTAGGGGTCATTTTTAAAATTTCCGACGAGCATCCCCGTCCTCTTATATATAGGAGTCCCCCCCCCCCCGGGACATCTTCTTTAAAAAGTTTTGTGGGAAAAATTTCAATATAATTTCAAAAAGAATCATTGAAAGATCAGGACAATGCAGTTATCTACGACATGACAAGTCCTTAGGTATCTTTACGTCGAGCTTCGCCTCCAAGGATATGATCC
Source organism: Telmatactis stephensoni (assembly GCA_029948255.1). Taxonomy (NCBI): domain Eukaryota; kingdom Metazoa; phylum Cnidaria; class Anthozoa; order Actiniaria; family Isophelliidae; genus Telmatactis; species Telmatactis stephensoni. Next base: position 79,156 of record JALIZF010001286.1, on the reverse strand, counting down.
AGTAAGGATTATATAGAGCAATTTCCGTGCCATCCAAGTGTGAAATTCCGTTTGCATCAATCCCTTTGACTGCAGGAGATCCCTTTTTTCTATATATCTTTTTTCGAAATGTTCGAAGACTGTTCAAACGAGACAAAACGCACGCATTCACTCAAGTAGTCGCAAGTAGCAAATAGCCGCAATTCGCCAATTTTCCAATCAAACAAGACGCATCCTAAGTAAAAAGAAGTAAAACTTCTTCTTCGTTCTCGTTTGATCGAGCAGGGCCTAATTTTAAATTAATTGATATTATCATTCATTCAAAATATATACTGGTTTCTGATTGGCCGAGGACTCCATTTTTTGACTGTACTCTGACGTCACTGCGCGTCTGTTGGGCGGGAAAATGGCTTGTAAATATGTATGTATTGTCTTATGTAATAATTCAGTGAAGAAAAATCAGTTTATCATTTTTGTTATATATTTTGAATGAATATAATAATCATATCTTTATTTAACAATTAGGGTGACACTTATATTATCCACGTAAGATAATTTTTAAAGCCCTAAAACTATATACTATGCAAATGTGTGAAAAAAACTACACACATAATGCGCGCTATTTTTCAGTATTTTAGGGGATATTAAAGTATAGAATATGATGGTCTGAACAATAAATGTATACTGCGGTAGATGTATTTCAAAACGTTCTACATTTACAAAGAATTCCTAATAGAGTGATAATCGCAATTTGAGTTAATCCTGGTTCACACTGAGTGACATAAGCATAAGTACAAGCCACATACACAGAGTTAGCAATGTACTGCTCATCAGAGCAGTGCTTGTCTTTTCACTAGTGACATAAGCATAAGCACAAGCAACATACACAGACATAGTAATGTACTGCTCATCAGAGCAGTGCTTGTCTTTTCACTAGTGACATAAGCATAAGTACAAGCAACATACACAGACATAGTTAAGTAATGTACTGCTCATTAGCAGTGCTTGTCTTTTCACTAGTGACATAAGCATAAGCACAAGCAACATACACAGACTCAGTAATGTACTGGACATTAGCAGTGCTTGTCTTTTCACTAGTGACATAAGCACAAGCAACATACACAGATTCAGTAATGTACTGCTCATTCATGGTTCACTTGTTCCTTGGTAACCGTTGCTATGTCCCACAAGCTATCATATTCTATTGAACATCAGCAACTGATGAAAAAGTCTGATCACAGAATGTTTCTCATTGGGTTTTTAATACCCTGATAGTTTCACGTTCTGTCAAAATTAATTTTCTAAAATGTTTAAAACCCGTCTGTAATCACGATGCGAATATCTTGTTTGTGGGACATGAATTATTCAATTGGGAATTCTTAGTGTGAGCCGATTGGTTGTTTTCACATTTTGTATTGTTTTAGAGGGGAACTGTGAATTAGCAGTGCTTGTCTTTTTTCTCGTCCTTGTTATAGAGGGATTTCACGGCAGCCATGTTTGTGGTTAAAATAATGGGGTGTTTCTCCCATGAGAAATGAAATCTTTGTTATTCAAAAGCTTTCTATTGCACTTGCCCACAAACATGGCTGCCATGAAATCCCTCTATAGCTGCATGCCATGCTAAGTCTGTGTATGTTGCTGGCGCTTATGTTTATGTCGCTAGTATGAAACATATTTTAGTGAATATTTAATCGTGCATGATAATATATATACACCCTCTTTATTATGTACACCCTCTTATTGTGCGTGAGGTAGGGGTGGGAAGTGAAGAGGGCTCTAATTAAAAGGTAGTACTGTAGTAGTTTTTGCCATCTCATTTGCTTTCTTATAATCCACTACCCTCTACTTAAGTCCTTTAAAGCATTCAAAATTAGTTAACTAAATCAGGAGAGCATGAAGGCCTACTCCAGGCCCTAAAATCGCCGTTATTTTGGGCGATCTTGGGCGACATTAGGCGATCTTAGGCGATATTAGGCGATATTGGGAATTTTAGCCATTTCGAGTTGGCGCTCTTAGGCGCTCTTGGGCGATATTGAGCGATCTTAGGCGATCTTGGGCGATATTAGGCGATCTTAGGCGATCTTGGGAATTTTAGCCATTTCGAGTTGGCGCTCTTAGGCGCTCTTGGGCGATATTGAGCGATCTTGGGCGATCTTGGGCGATCTTGGGCGATCTTAGACGATCTTGGGCGATTTTAGGGCCCGGAGTAGGCCTAGCATGACGAGGAGACTGACACTCCGCGCGCACCCTTGCCGAAACCCTTGGCAGCTGAATTTGACGTGTTGTCCCGCAAACTTCAATAATTTCAGCGCGCGCATGTGACTGATGGTCTAAAAATAGCCCAAATGCGTGGCATCCCGTCACATCACGTGACGACAAGAGACCATATTTAGTACTGTATTATGGTCTCTTGATGACGCGTGTGCCTCAGTCTCCACGCTCTCCTGCCTAAAAACATAACCTACCCACCAACCCATAAAACCCTTCATCTTATTACTCGTGCCCAGGCCTTTAGGTTGGCACGAGTCTAGGTTTTGGTTTTCTATCTATCAATCTATCTATAAGTCTATCGTCGTAGTCGAGAATGTGCCATGAAAACGAGGCAGACATGAAAACGAGGCAGCGCACGTTCCAGCAAGTTTACAGAGGATCCTTTACAGCAAAGCAGGGCAGGATTTTTCACGAGTCATGGGCATTTAATAACCTAAACTCCACTATAAATACAGTAATTGTGTTGTAGCAGCTTCACGTGAGTCTCAATCAAGGTAAAATTTAAGCCTCTTCATTTGAAATTGAGGAATCGAGGCCGATACTTCCATGAGTAGGCGTTCAAATGTTAGCTTGCTGGCGAAGCAGCCAAATATTTCGCTTCAGTACCGAACTCAAAACGTGACATTTATTTATCTCCTCTATCATAGGGGATAGGGATGACCTTTGAAATTTAAGACTGTCATTTTCGAAATGTCGATGATCGAAACCTTTAGCTGACTTATATTCTCACCGCTTCGATTTTACTCTTTGAAACGAATGAGGTCAAGATATTTTTATTATTTTATTTGGTACTTCAAAGAGAAAAACATGAAGGATTTAAAAACCTTATCTGTTCAGGAATTAAGCTTGTATTACTTTTGCAGTCAAGAGCGTTCATGTTTTGAAATATTTTGGTATTAACCACAGGAAGCCCACATCAAGTTTTAAGTTGTTCACGTACTCTGCAGAATTCTGCAAAATATAATATTTATGTCTTTTATTTCATTTTGGTATTCTAAGCTATAGCCACATGTGCTATTATAAGTGCCTTTTATATGTTTGTTGTGCTTATGAAATTCCAACTGTATTACTATACAAATTATTTACACAAGATAACTACACAATCAGTATTCAGCAAGGGGCATCTTATTTATTAGCCAGGTCCAAGAGACCATAATACTAAGAGAGCGAAGCTCTGTATTGATGTCTGTGCCATGTTCGTGGCGGCTAAGGCTATTTTTAGTAACTTCGCCATCGCGCGCGCAAGTCTCTCCACCAATAGAATTTGATTTTTGACGTGCGCGCGGACGGGACCGTTTGAATTCTATTGTTTAAGAGCCTTGCGCGCGCGATGGCGAAGTTACTAAAAATAGCCTTAGCCGCCACGAACATGGCACAGACATCAATACTGAGCTTCGCTCTCTTAGTATTATGGTCTCTTGCCAGGTCATGATATCATGTCTTTAATGAAGAAGATGTATAAAATGAAGTTTGGTGCAATAAATCACTTAATGAGAAACCTTAAATGGTGGTTGGTTTGTTTTCTGCCTTGCTTTGAGTGCTTTTCTCTGCATCATGCAGTTTTCCCACCTCAGAAAAACGAACAAACAAACAAACTAGTGAGCTGATATTGTATGCATAGAATATTAGAATATTGTTCCCCAATAATAATATTAGTGCTTTGTCAATACATGTAGTTTTCCTCCACCGCGAAAGAATAGGCTAACTAATAATTAGTAGTAAACTCTCTGACTCTTTGTTCTTTTCAAAAACAACTAATAATGCAACTGAACTAAATAGTCGTTTTTCTTTCACGCCAAAGGAAAATCACTTAGATTGTATTCGCATTATAAAAATATTACAACTTCAATAAGCAAACAAGCAACTAAAGGATTTTTAATCTTATCAAAAAAAATCTCAAAAGCAGTTGTCTGCTCTGTTTTGGCTCAAATTGTACTATCAAAACTTTTGATGACAGCTTACCAATCCAAGGTGTTTCATTTACTTGGGTTACCAGCAAAGAAGCTCCTTTGCTGCCAGGTAGTCTGAGTGAATGCAACATTTTGCTGCTTGTGCATGAACACTTCAATGAGTCAGTCAAGAACATGTGGTCGTTCAAAAGAGATTATATGAAGAAATTCCAGGGAGCTGTTAAAACATTTCTATTCCATAACACAAATGAATTAAACTGGCGACTTGTTTATGTTGTAAATGAACACAAGTTGTTCAAATCAAAGCAAAAGAGCTGCTGGTTGCCACGAACAGGTTGCTTGTGTATAAACAGCTGCAGTAACGGGTGGCTCTCCCATAGCCCGAGTGATTTGAATCTAGGTAATGTAAGACCACAGGTATCCCAAACTCGTTTTCTGCGGTCTTCAAACAATGGCGAAATAATAAGACTTTCAGAAACTAAAGCACATTTTTAAAAAAATTCACAAACGTCCTTTTCCTCAGAGGTCTGCAACATCTAATGATGTGATTGGATGAAGTTCGGTTATGTTTTATGATGCACTGCATACCGCGCCAGGCTCAATTCTACCTGGGCACGAGTAAACGCACCATTGTGCGTCTAGTCTTTAAATAACCTACAGAACTGAAGGTATATTATACAAGCTAAATCCTAAAGACAAACTTTTTTTCAAAATTCTTAGAGTAGACACCTCGTCCAAGCAAAAAAAAGCAAGCTGGCTCCAGCGTTGTCCTTGTGCTTTGTTGATTTCAGCTGTGTTGTCTCTTGCTACCTGTTACATTCTCATTCTGTATAGCAGTTACTTTCTCTTGAATAAGTCGTCAAAAAGTGGTGTTTTTTTAAACTGTAGCATCCTAAGATAGTTATATTCTTTTGGCAATCTATCTTTGGACAGTGCAATGATGAATTTAACCAGCTCCTTTCGATTCTCCCCGAGTAATATCTCTTGGATTCGCCAAGCTGCAAATTTAGAAATATTCGGGTAGTTTCCGATTCGATGGACTTGCACATGCCATGAAATCAGAGCATGGACTAGAAATTTTAATTGCGTGTATTTGAAAGTCACTGTCTGCCACGTGCATAAATGATTTCGGGTAAAAAGATAGCTTTCTCTGTTTAAGTCTTTAAATCTTTGCGACTCATGATCGTAGCTGTCAATTGCCTTTTTGACATAATCTACTTCGTGCTGCACAGCTTGGTAATCAGTAACGTACGTCTTGTACTTTCTTTTTAAGTCGTTAAGTATGTCATTAAGACTTATTTCGGTTTCCCCTGAGCACATGTCCAGATTGCTTAGAGATCTAGATTTTGGCTTGTAGTCTCTCAGAGGCCCACACGATCCCCTGCCATCAGTCTTACTGGAGACCAATGTACGTATCAATATCTTTAAAGCGTTAATTGTTTCCGAGGCAAAACGTAGGAAATTATTTGTGGCAAACTCAAGTCTGTGTTGCTTTGAAACTAAAGAGCAAGCAATGCCTTTCAACAAATCTTCCCTTCTATCGCAAACGTCTGTTCTTGTTCGACCTTGCTGGATCTCATTTATCAAGTTTACCTTTTGGGAAGACCCATATCGAGCCTGTAAACATTCATCTTGACCACACGCCTCCTCAAGGGTCAGCAGGGAATCCAAACTTAAATCTTGACGAAATCGCTCAGGAATATCATGAAACAGTGTGTTCATTATGACAAAGTACTCCGTGACTCTATCTGGAAGTATTTCTGAGGCTCCGTGCTCCAATAGTGTGCATACAACTTTACACCATGGATTGTCCCAGTCACAGTCTTCTCCACCGTGGAGCTTGGCTAAGTACATTGGCGTGATGTTGTCCTTTGTAGGACAATTAGCAGTCAAACCAGCGACTTTAAAGTTATCCATGGCAAGAAACAATTCGTCTATAAACCTCCACATTCCACGAGTAGCTGCCAAATGTAAGAGTGTAGGAGCCTTTTTGGTGTCATTACACCCCACGCCAAATACCTTATCTCTTGTCAGATGACGTAGAATGGTAATTGCAGTTAGAGATGCAAAGTCAATTTCCAAAGACGTCGAAAGACTTTGCTTATGAAAGTTAAAGTATGGACGATACTTCACTGCATACCAAATCGATAAAACTAAGGGATCGAGACCATCTTGATTTTTAATGGTTAAATTTGCTCCCCAATTTAAGAAATGTTTGACAGCAACTACATTTCCACCCTGGGCCGCTCTGTGAAGAGCTGTGTAACCATCGTCGTCAAGACACTCATCAATAATCTTGTAACGTCTTGGATGTGATTTGATAGCTTTTGTGACAGGTCCTTTGCGTACCCTTACCACTTTTGATTGTCCGTCCACAGTTCTCCAGTCGTATTCATCAAACAAATAGTCAAACAAGGCATTTTCTTCCTGGAGATATTTTTCCCACTGGACAGGATCTTGAAACACTGATATGTACTGCAGATAGTGTAACTTGTGATATGCAGCAAGATGGAGTACAGAATCCTCAAACTTTTCTCCACACTGTATGTCCACTCTGACGTTGTGTTTCACAAGTACTTTGGCCATGTTGCGTCCTCCTTGTCTCAGATATGCTAGAAGAGGGCTTGAGGTTTCATATGAATTATGACAATTGATATCACGTCCCACGCTCAACAAGCCATCGAAATAGTATACCAAGTTCATCTCTACCATATTTATCAACATAGAACAATCGGTACTATTGTGAATAAGTGTTTTGTAAAGCTTTTTCTTAGAAGCTGACCAAGAGCCTTTGTCTGGATTATTCTGGCGATAATCAGACGATACACCAAAATCATATGCATATAATAACGGTGACGTGAGAGCTGCAAACTTCCAACTCGATTGCTGTAGACTCCCTAACAGAGATTTCAAAACATTTTCAATGATATCCACAAAAATTGTACCCAATGAAAGACGGAACAGCGAATTTAGTTCATATGATTTCTCTTTGGTGAAGCTTACAAGATACTTGATCATAGAGATCATCCAAGGGTATTTTTGTTCGAATGAATTCTCTGTAATATTTTTGTAATTCTCATAGTTTATTGGGTCGATAGGGTTGCTTACGTACGGATCCATTAAAGCAAACTTTTCATCAATGGAGTGCTGCTGAGTAATGTAGTATAGTGGTGTCTTTCCATCAGCAGTTAGTGCAGTACCATTACCACCAAGCTCGAATAGTTTGTCAAAGATTCCATTCGCCTGGCAATTGCACGCATAATGCATTGGCGTCATATCATTCGGGCCTTTGCTGTTTACATCTGCACCTTGTCTCACAAGAATCGACAATATGTCTGCTTGTCCATGACAAGCTGCCACGTGGATTGGCTGCAAACCTTCACAGTCTGTTGCATTATAATCAGCATTATATTTCAGGAGTAACGTGGTCATTGAAACAAACCCATAATGTGCTACAAGATGCAACGACGTGTACCCACATGGGCAAGGCGGAGAAACAAATTGTGAGTAAGGTTTACAAAAACTGGACGGGTTTGCTCCTGATTTTAAGAGCAGTTTTGCAATTTTAAAACGGTTTTTTTCGACTGCCTCAAGTAGAGGATCTTTTCCATAATAGTTTGAGCAATGGACAGCATTGTTCTTTGACTTAAGAAGCAACTTAGCAACGCTGAGATAGTTATTCATAGCAGCAACATGTAAAGCTGTATTACAATGTTGTCTATAGTTGTGGCGATCATCAAGATTTTGAAAGTGGAACTGACCCCTTGAATAAGCACTGGATATCTTAGTGCAGTCCATACAAGTGTCCTCAGCTCCCTTCACGAGGAAAAGACGCACAGCGACTGGATTTCCATGTAAAGTAGCGTAATAAAGACATCTATTGTCAGGAACAGCTCCATGTTTCATAAGACTTTTGGCTATTTCAGAATGGTTGTACTTACTAGCAAGATGCAATGCACTGTTTCCTGACTCTGAAAGCGTTGAAACACTAACGTTGTTCGCAAGAAGAAACTCGGCAATTTGTTGATGGCCTGTTTGACAAGCAACATGCAATAAGCTGTATCCAGACATTTGTCGTTCGCAATATTGAAGATCTTCTTCATTGTTGGGGTTCCCACAAGCTAATTTTGATGGAAGATGAATAAGGGAAGCTCCACTCTGGTGAAGTAAGTGAAGATTTGCTAGACGACCAAACCTGACGGCATAAAATGCTGGTGTACGACCGTTGTGGTCTTCAATGTCTACTGCATTTTTGAAGACATGTAAAAGAAGGCCAGTGATTTCTTCGTTTTCCTCGCCTGCTGCGATGTGGAGTGCTGTGAGATTCGTGTTGATGTCAGTTACTCTGATCAGTCTTGGATCGAGATTGCGAAAGTCTTCCACATGCCGCTTTATACTTGATCCTTTTACAACATAAGTGGCAAGGTTGCAAATAAAGTGGGGAGTAATGTTTACGATTTTGTCATATATCTTTAAATAGTAATCTGCAAGCATTCGGTTCCCCTCTTTTGGATCAACGTAGAACCTTCCGCCTTTGTTAGACTTACTTGTCAACCATTCAGTCAGGGAATTGTGAAAAACTGTAACTATCTGGTTTTCCTGGATAATACTGAGATACATAGAAAGTCCTTCTAATTCAAACATAAAATCATATTCGAAATGGAACTCTTCTGGATTCTTGTGCTTCGTCAAAAGAACCTCGTAAAGTTCTTCTGTCGTAAGCGGAGTACGTGTTGCCACAAGAATTTCAAATATTTTACGAGGACCTTTAAATTTTTCTTTGGTATTAAATTTTCGTTCAAAAAATTCTTGGTAGATGCTGTTAATGGATGTCGGTAAGGAATCCCAGAAAGTTTCACTAAAGCCTTTGTTCTTTAAGTATTCCAAAACAAGTTTGACGTATAAGAAGTTCCCTTGGCTTTTGTTTACCATCGCTTGGATTGACAAATCTTCGACAAAATAACTCTTCATACGAGAAAAAAAGAGGTATTGATGTAATTTGAAGAATGAAGCGTTCGATATCTTGCAAATTTCTTGGGTCATCCGGATAGCAATGAAAACGTCAAAACTACTAAATTTTCTTCGTATGTTCGCTACGTTTCTTAATGTTACGATGACTTTAAGCCACTTTGGAAACATTTTGATATTGTTGCTTAAAATATCGACGATAGATGTTTCTTTCTCCCCATTTTCGCTTAAACATTCATCCAGAGCGTCAACGACAATATACATTGTCTGTGCCAAAAATCTTAGTCGAAGTCTTGATAACGGAGTAAGGATTCCCTGTTCAAAGCATCCAGTTGGGTCACTTGAGCACTGATCATGTTTAAGAACTTTTTGAATAAAATGGTCACTCCTTATTAAACTTTCGTAATCTTGTAATCTTCCAGCGATCATGTTGGCCAAAATTACGAACAAATACAGCCCCGTTTTGTGTGTTTTTGTGAGAATGAATGCACATGTGGTAGCCAAGAATTTGGCTGTGTATGGAATAGCTTGACAACTTGGAACAAACCAGCTGGGACATTAAAGCAGACTTGCCAAATCCTGGAGCTCCAATAAAATGTACACCTTTGGACTCTTTATGTTTCTTCTCCAAGAAGTTTGTTAAGTTCTTAAATAGCCATTCACGCCCAACAAAATCTGCTTTAGCTCTGTTCAAGCTTTCTGTAAAGGTAAACTGCATCAACTCAAGAGGATCATTGGATTCTTCGTTTATACAACCTTTAAAAAATGAAAAAATATAGGAAAATATATATGCATAAATAAGAAACGGAGAGCTAATTAAGCTAATTACCACCATAAATTCAAATCATGTGAGATCATTCATTTGGAAATAATGCTATTTCTGATCGGATGAGGTCAAGCGTTCTCCGCTCATCCAATGATGTATGTACCTTTCACAAAACACATCTATGCGGATACTGTGGTGGATTGATCATTGTATTGGCAAAGTCGACTATATAATGAAATTTGGGATTGTACAGTTGGGCACAGATGTTCAATATTACATGACATTGATTATAAAGGATTTTATACTGTTGTCAGTGCAATCCCACCACAGAGGTATTGTACAGAGGATTGGATAGTAATCCCACGTGGTATTGAAAAATTTGATACGACGCAGATCCGAAAATCTAAAACAAAAAGATTATAATAGAGTGCATTTCATATGTCTGTGAAATAAGATCAAGTTATTTGTGCCTATTTAGTTGCTATTCAGTTGTTATTTAGTTACTGCCATTGAACCAGAACTTTCTTATAATAGCAATACACTGGATGTGTAGAAAGTCTGTTTCAATGAAAGAAACAATGAAGGTTCATTTGAAGTAATAAAGTAATTAAAAGCTATTATGCAAAGTCATTTGTCTCAATTCTCTTGTGTATTTGATGCCTCCAGTGTATTGCTATTATAAGAAAGTTCTGGTTCAATGCTAGTGACTAAATAGCAACTAAATAAGCACAAATAACTTTGATCTTATTTCACAGACATATGAAATGCACTCTAATAACAACAAGTAAAGATTATTTTTATAAACTTACCAAAATCGTCAATGTTTTCTTTCAGAAGTGTAACACAAGACAGCAAAAAAACCATTATCAAGACTCTTTTAGACAAAACTTTAGGTAACCTCAAGTACATTATAAGAAACCAAATAAGGATCGTGAAACTAAACCATTTCAGTGTTCGCCAAATTCTGTATTTCGCCTTTGACTGTTCAATTCTGTCTGGAATTTGCTCCACTTGAACTTTTAAATCGAAAAGAACGTCATCTTGCTCTTTTTCAGCCATCAAACAAAAACATATCAAAACCTTAAGATCTGAAATTTGTTTTTTTATCTCCACAGTATTACTATCTTCTTGATCTTTCAGTGAATCTATCTTTTCACTAAGCTCTTCCTTCATTGAAAAAATGAAGTTTTTCAAAATTGCTATGACTTTGGATTCAACATCTTCAAAGTCAATCAAAGGATTCGTTTCTACATCGTTGACATTATCGAGGGCTTCGATGGCATCAGGATCCGCTACCAGTTCTGGATCCTGAAGAATATCTCTCATGGTAATAAAGGCATCGTCTGTTTCTCCTTGTGTTAGCTCTTGTTGAGCTGCATGTGCCCACATATTACGAGCATTCTTAAGTCTTTCAACTATAGCTTTGTCGATTTTGAAATGATCGCAATAATGTAGAAGATTAAGAAGCCCAGTAGCATCAGTCTCGTTTGCACTAACTTTTCCACTTGCACATCCAAATGGCATGAACAGTTTAGCAACTTCCCAATACCCAACATTTGGGTCTGTCCACTTATGTCCGTCACTCTCACTCCATGTTGGTTTATGTTTGGTATGATGAAGTTGTAAGTCCTTGGCCCAGTCACATACTCCCATGTCATGATGTGGATTTGGTCGACGTCGTGGAACATGAACACAATAACAAGGAGCCATTCCTTTAGCTGTTAAAGTCCCATGGAATGCCTTGGCTTCTTTATCTATATACGATCGTATTCCTCCGATTGTTAGGTTAATACCATATCCTACTTTGAGCCAGTTTTTGTAGGCATCATTCTCCAATCGTGTCTTCCACTTGGGTGACACAAGTGCTTTTTCGTCTTCCATTATACACTGTGCAAAAGATTTTTTTTAATTACTCATTAATCCGGACCTCAATTTCGAGATGAATTTATGTTGAAGTCATACTGATTATTTCAAAAAAGTAAAGTATTTTAAAGTGGCTCCATGTAGAATATATGCTGCAACAAGCAAAGGCTACTTACCGAAAAACGAACAACGTAACTGTTCTCTGACAATTAAGCACTTCTCGGCAAACTCGAGCGCAAAAATCGCCGGCTCTACTTCGATTTTTCGATTGCCGATGTTTTGGTTAACCAAATTCCTTCAAGCTGCATGGCAACCACATTGTAAAGTTGCTTTTAAACTGAGCTGTGCCACAATGAGTCGGACTCACTATATGCGCAGTATTTTGATCATGAAAATTCCCGGAAATCAATTTTTTTACTCGAAAGGATTGTGTGACGCATCACTGAGCAGCAAATGAAAATTCAGACTGAAGTTACGTCAACTGCTGTTATTATTTTAAAAATAGACAAAAGCTAATGAGAAAAATACCTATACATGCAGCTGGATATCGCTGGATACTTACCTGTAACACTATAAAGCTAAAATCATCCCAACATTGTCCCAAATCTGTATGGTACATGTTTACTGGCTATATATATTCCACAAGCTTTACAAAAAATCTTGCTTTGATATGTATCGATAAAACTCAAACTGAATAACAAAGAGATCTGAAATCTTAGATAATAGAGAGACACTTATTTCGACATTTCATAAACTTCAACCGTGTGATACTGATTTGCATATCCCACATCAATGAAATGTTGTCAATCAATAAAATTAAAAAAAAATGGTTGGACTAAAACTGGCTCTAAGATAGATCAACAGGAGCCACTGATGAAAAATGAAAGATGCAAACGGAAACAATCATTAACAAACAAACAAACAAACAAACAAACAAACAAACAAACAAACAAACAAACAAACAAACAAACAAACAAACATTCTAAAAACGGTTTCTATTTCCAGAAAGAAAGCTCAAAGCCTATGGAGTATTAAACAAAGAGCTTGTTTGAATAAAGATTCTTTTGGAAATTACAAAAAAAAATGTTTCGTCATACATTTTGAATTTCAAGGCAAATAAAACAATCCTAAAGTACTGAATTACAGTAATGGTGCAAATAGAACTGGACTAGTTGAAATGTCTAGGAGGGAGGATTCGCCTAGTTGGCGTGACGAGACTATACGGCTGCGAAGGAGACTAAATGTCTAGTTGTTTGCATGTGATGAAAACCCACAAAAACTTACCTTTATTTTGCCTGAAATGTGGTTTCTGTGTGTGGCAGCAGAATTAATGAAAATCGCTCCATTTCGTTGAGATCAGGATTACTGCGACAGATCACAAAAGCATTGTGACAGGTCACAAAACCACTGCCATAGGAGCCAGAGCGTTGTTTCGCGTTACGTTACGCTTCATTACGCTTACGTTACGTTTCGTTAATTATCTGCACGAGAGAAACACTCGTGGCTTGTGGCCTTCGCCCTCGATGGGGGAGGGGAGCGAAATTATACACTGGTACCCAGGGTACAAAACCACCTGACTGAATTAGGTATAACTTTGTAGACTACACTTTAACTACATTGTCGTGGACAAATCGGTTAGGTTTCAAATTAAGAATGACGTCACTAGGTGTACGTGGACTTATCCATTTCACAAAATAACAGTTTCAACAAAATTAGTTTACATGTAACATTTTTTAAATAAGCCAAGCTTTCGGACAGAGCGTCCATCTTCAGGCCAACATAGTTTCTCTGTTTATCTCATCTCGTGTGTGTTATCTCGTGTGTTGTACATTTTCACTTGCCCTGATGATGGTCGCTCTGCCCGAAAGCTTGGCCTGTTTAATAATTGTTAATTAAACTAACGTGGTTGAAACTGTTATTTTGTAAAATCAAGAGACCATAATACTAAGAGAGCGAAGCTCTGTATTGATGTCTGTGCCATGTTCGTGGCGGCTAAGGCTATTTTTAGTAACTTCGCCATCGCGCGCGCAAGTCCCTCAACCAATAGAATTTGATTTTTGACGTGCGCGCGGACGGGACCGTTTGAATTCTATTGTTTAAGAGCCTTGCGCGCGCGATGGCGAAGTTACTAAAAATAGCCTTAGCCGCCACGAACATGGCACAGACATCAATACTGAGCTTCGCTCTCTTAGTATTATGGTCTCTTGGTAAAATATGTTAGATTGGTAAGTGAATTAAGTAAGAAGTAAGAAGACCTTCATGGTCTATGTTCAAATTTGTTTGAAAAATCTATTTAGATCTAACATTCAACTGTCCTAAAGCTAAGTAGATGTCCAAAGAAGTACGTTTAAGTGTTAATGTGCAAAGCCTTGTGCACTTTACAAAGCAAACAATACTTTGACCAATTTTTGCTTGTAAAAAGAGAGCGCGCCAGCTTCAAGCAACTACGCAATCAAATTTGATCGATGTCATGATTGGCTAAAATCGTTACGAAGTAGTCCGTGATTGGCCGAATGATTATATGTACTGACAGATCTCACGAGACTGGCACTCAAAGGATTGCTGGAAGTCTTTTCTCGAAAAGTTCGAATCTGATAACTATTATTTATTATATGGCTATGATAGTACGCGCGCTCTGATTGGCTGATTTCCGGTCTGATATTTTCCCATCTCGGACCGTTTCCATGGCAATCGGTCTGATATCGAAAGTTCGCTTGATTTTTGTCGATACAGTGAGGAGAATAGCCATATAATAAACAATTTATTAACTGAGCTTGCTTGGTCTGTACGGGAAAATATCAGACCTCGGTCTTTTTTGTACGGACCTCGCCTACGGCTCGGTCCGTACTGTCAAGACCTCGGTCTGATGTTTTCCCGTACAGACCTCGCACTCGGTTAATAACCCTTTAATAATGATTCATATCGACAGCATCTTGTAAACATCAGAAAATTGTAAATTTGTGAATGTAAATTGAATACCAATTGTAAAATCTATAATTCGTATGCCTAGACTAGTTTATTTATTTAGAAATATTTTTTGTGAAATACTAAATAAGTGATAGTGTGTAAAGTTCCAGCTTTCCTTCCGATTGCATTTCTATATCAGTTGTTGCTCCTTGTAGCGTTGTCGCCTGCATGCCTCATTGACAACAGTGAAAACTCACTTTCCGTTTGGAATCAGTTTCTGCCTCGTGAGTTGAATTGGTCTTCACATTGATTGTTCCAGACGATTATTTCAAAGATGACGCAGTTCGATTCTACGTGGAAAGGACTCTCTTTTCTTCCTTCCTTCCTTCTTTCCTTTTTCCTTTCGTCCTTGTTTCGTTTTTTCTTGGTTTGTGTCTTGGTTGCGTTCCTTCCATCTCTCTAATTTCTTCCTTTCTGTTATTTTCTATTATTCTTCTACTATTGTTCCTTTCATTAGTTTAATTTAAATAGATTTTATTAATTGCTGCGAGCGAAGCGAGTAGCCTCCTATTCGGAACACAGTGTAATTTGTGGATGTCACTAGACGAACATGCGATACATACGATCAGCGGTTCAAGTCCATACCGTATCGAGAGTCGATTCAAGGATGTCACTAGACGAACACACGATACATACGATCAGCGATTCACATCTTTTCCTAAATAAACTAGCTTTTTAAAATCAGTTAGTTTTATAATCATTGCCAACGCTAGCCGTTTGAGATTGTTTGAAAAATTGCTTTACTCAAAGTGCTAAATATTTTGAACTGTGTGTGTCCGACACTGATCTTGTAGTTCAATATTGAAGGTCAACTAGCAGTGTTCGTCACACAACGCACAGGAGATAGACAAGAAACATTTGATGTATCAGAGAAAGCGGTGTACTTTCGTAAGTTTTAGGGGAACAGTTCTGCTAACGTGGATACACCAGCTGTTTTCTGCTCGCAGCACTTCACTTTCTATTAGAAATAGCTAGTTCTATTCTCAGTTTACTGAGCGATTCCTCGACCGAGTCCCGCCTGACAAAACTGACAACCACAAAAACTACAACATCTAGTTCCCTTTTACTTTATAATCCAAGCTTGATACAAAATGGTGCCTGCCTATATTCCACGTAGATATAGGTGGCCACTATTCAATGTTAAGTTTGGTTTCATAAACTAATAAATCGCTTCTTGAAGGGTCTACAGGCGCTTGTCATGTTTAAGCCACTGGCTCAATTGTAAATTGTTGAATCTTGTTAGTTTGCGAGAATAATGAAGAAAAATATAGTGATCAAGCTTTAAAGTGACAATTTTACGTTTCATACATGAAAAGCTGTTTGTACATCTGTTTGTAAGCACGCCTTTCCCTAGAGTATGGATTTTTGCATGGTCTTATAACGGGAAGTTGACAATTAAAATATTAAAGTTCGCTTCCTGCTAGCAAAAATCTGAAACTCTAGTTTAATTAGGACATTTAATTGGTTTCTTTAACCAGCCAATCAAAACCTTTTACAAAGATTTCAACCAATCCAAAGCCTTCGTAGAAACGTCTCAACCAATCAGCACCAAAGGTAAATTTTGACGTCGTCCCTGCACGATTTGAAACAATAAATGTGGACACTTTTAGCTTGAAAAAAAAATTGTAGCTTGATCTAAAAATCTATCATTCCTCATAAATACGGAAAATGACTTCAGAAAATTCCACAAATGAAATTTTTTCTTTTTCCCCAACTTCTTAATCTCATTTTTTCCAAAATAATAATCTATGTGCTAAGGATTTTAATATTAATTCACTTCTTCTGACCTTTTCATTATCTTAGGAGATAAAAGACAATTTAAAGAAGTCAGTATTTTTCAAATTGGCTGAAACTTAGGGAAACAATACTCTAATGGCGCAAAACAAATATGATCATGTCAAAGTTATTTTTCTTCTAAATTAGTACTTCTAATTAAAGCTCTGTATAGCACACGATATGGAGTCGGCACAATTAAAGAGTCTGATACCTTAATTTTGCTGGAGAAGTTCTGGCGTCAACTTAGTACTTACAAGCGAAACAAATTATGGAAAACCCTAAATTTAGCCAAAACATATTTTGAGATCGCATAGTTCTCTCAGTTTGTTTAAATGCTAGGACAATTTGATTTTTTTCCAGATAATTCATTTGGAAGCCAAGTTTACTTTCTGTACGTGACTTCGCTTTTATAGTTGCTACTGTCATCTCTCGGACAACCGGCAGCACAATTGCTTTTCTTTGTCTTTTATTGTCACCAGAAACTGATAAGTACGACAATGAAAAACAAACAAACGAAAAAAACAAAAAAACCCAAAACAAAAAATAAAACAAAAAACAAACAAACAAACAAACAAACAAAAACAACAACAAAACAAACAAACAAAAAAACCAAAAATAAAAAAACTTGAACCGAGGAAAATAACGACAGAGAAAATAAAACAATATATACTCGGAGAGAAGGCAAAGAAATCAGAAATTAATTGAACATGTTGAAATTGAACACTGAGACATCAAGAAGATTCACCAAAATTATACAACAGAAAGGAAGGAAGGAAGAATGGAAGGAAGGAAGGAAGGAAGGAAGGAAGGAAGGAAGGAAGGAAGGAAGGAAGGAAGAATGGAAGGAAGGAAAAAGCGTGTGAAACAAGTATGAAAAAACATATGAACACGACAGCTGGTTAAAGTGAGAAAAAGTGTCAAGGAAGGAAAATGCGAGGAAAAGAAACTGGAATTAGAAAAATTAATAAATAATCGTAGACCACCAAAATCACAATTCGCAAGCCTTTTCAACTCCACACCTGAGTCAACATAATACTCAATAAACTACTTTCAGTTTCAGGTCTTTGCATCTTAAAAATCCTGTAAAACCCTAATTCAACACCAACAAGTCAAAGTCACACTCTAAAGTGTCTGACAGGATATTTTTGTTTTGAGTTCTTCACAGTTTTGTCAGAAGTTTTAATTAATGACGGTAAGAGGAAGGGTTGTTATTGACACTGAAGACAAAGGTATTGTCTTAGCTTTCACGCTTTTGTTTGCACATTCGTATTTTTCTTCCATTTAATTTTGCTTGAAAGCTTTGATTAAGTTTATTCAAGATGGATATTCAGGCTTCTGTTGAGAAAGCTTTGTTGCTGTGAATAAGGGTTTCTAGAAGAGAGTAAATTGTAGCTGACACGTTCCAAACACGGTTTTTTACTATTTTTCCACATTATATTTTACAATTTGTTTGTTTGTTTGTTTGTTTTTGGCTTTAGAGCAAAGTTTTTGTCTGGCTCTTTTGATTTTAAGGATTTTTTTTCATACACAGCAAGCCAGCCAAGACTTGTAAAGTTTAGAACAGAAAAAAGTGTGTTTTCCAAGTTGGAATAAACCCATAATGATTATTTACAAGGACGTGTTCTCGCTGGTCTTTCTCATTTCATTCTTACTTTTCACTCTCATCTCGTCCCGTTTCGCTTTGCATTGTATTATTTACTTGTTCGTTTTTGGTCACTCGCAGACTGTTTTGCCTAAAGCTTGAGTTAGGATCCAAATCTGCACTGGGAGTTAACGTTGTAGACCAAAACACGACTCGATCAATCATATGAGGTTGGTGTCCTGCACCGCATTTGCACGGTATAACTCTCAAAATCTTAAATCGAAACTCCTTATTAGAGCACGAATAAATCAATGGATTTAAAGCTGAATTGATGTAATGAAGCATTTTGATTCCTCCAATTCGTTCTGGACTTAGCGATGGGACAAGATCTGGTCGGTAGCTTACGATTAAATTGACCAGAAAAAACGGCGCCCAACATGCGATGAATGTTCCCATAACAATCCCAAGGGTCTTGGCTGCTTTGAGCTCTCTCTTGAAGTAGTAGGCTTGGCGTATTGGGAAAACTCGTCTTGCCTGCGTCAAAGCGGTCTTGAAGATCATTGAATACGAAAAGATCATGATTCCAAGAGGCATTAAAAATACAAGTACGAACACGAATGTTGGATAGTCCTTCCATCCGATAGCAACTAGAGCAGAGAGTGTTACAGCAAAAATCCAAATGGCTGCGAGTCCAATGTTTGCTCGTTTTTGTGTAATAATGTTAGGGTACTGCAAAGGTCTGGTTATGATCACAAACCGATCAATACTGATTGCACAGAGGTTCATGATTGACGCTGTAGAGAACAACACATCTAACACCTTCCATGCTGTGTACGTTGCTCTACTACAACCCACAGCTGAATAATGGCACAGTTGAAAAGACGACAGCCATAGAGGAATCGAGATCGATGCGACTAGGACATCGGTAATTGCCAGCGAGAGTATGAAAGTCACAGTTGCCGTGCGGAACGTGGAAGACCGATAAAATGCCAAGCATACTATAGCGTTTCCAGTAAGTGCTAAGATAATAATGGCAAATAAAGCGACTGAATAGAGAACTACTGCTGTAGATGAGTGAGAATGTGTACTGTTCATGGCTATGTACTTTCACCCGGTTGAAAGGTTGATTTATAGAAGTCCGCAACTCTAAAATTTGGGCCCGTGCGGTCCCTTTTCTTAAGAGATATTGAATCAGACTCTGAAGGTAGCTTTCTCAGGTTTGTAGGTTTAGGAAATTGTAAACTCAGAAAATTTTCGTCAAGACTTCACCTCAGATTTGCCAACGTTGATTCAGACTAAGGCGTCTGAAGTCTAATCCAGTAAACATTGCCAACCGCCTCCAGAAAAAGACGAGGATCTCCAGACTCTGTCAACAACTGTCATCGGCTAAGATCTATGCAAGTGTTAAAAGAAAACCAAAAGTGAGTTGTTTGTGACCTTAATAGTAGAAACGTCACTTGCGTGCTACAGCAATCAGTGATATAATTATATCACGTATTCCAAGTGTTTTCCTGGTCTTTATGGCCTATCAAGGCCTCTTAATGATGGCGGCCAGGTGATAAAACAAAATTCGTTCAATCATCTTTTTAAACTCTCTTTTTAATGAAAAATGTCGGATTAAGTTTATGACAAATATTGGTTTCCTTATTCAAGACATTCGACATCACACATTCAACCTTTTTTCTGTGCTATTTCTATTGATATATACGTCATTTCAAATGTAAAAAAAAGTTTATCTAGCTAGTCCTTAATTTTCAAAATTTCAAATTCGTTTAATTCATTTTCGTCAACGACTTACTTGTGCGCTCATTTTCGCGCCAAAACCAAACGCGCTCGCTCCTAATTTCCCGTCCTTTTTGTCTAATTGTTTACCGTTTGTTGTTGAGAAGACATGCTTCCTTGGCAAAAGTCGCTGACCAATTGAGAGTTTTTGTCGGTGAAGGCCTTTGAATTCACATTTTTACGTACTATGACAATACTAGTCACAGTGCTAATAAACAGGCTTAATGTGCAGGGATACATCATGGGGAATACCACTGAGAAGACAGCTTGCACGTACAGTACGTAATTAGGCATGCTGCTTTTTTGAAAACCTTTCTGATAAAAATGGAATAGCTCTAACCCTTATTCAGAGGATAAACTTATTGGATAATGGCATAATCTTATCAACTGGATGAGGATTTATATCTACTCTTTGATCAAGTTCGTGTTTATTTTTCGCAACTAAAGTTAAGGAATAACTCATGTTTAGGTCCTAAAATTATTGCTGAGGAACACCACATTTTGAAAATGAAAGCCAAGACAATATGTATAGAAAACTCCACAATATATTTGATATCGACATTAAATACATTATTGTTTGTAAAGCCGCTCTCCGGAAGAAAGATTCTTAATTTAAAATAAAATCTTAATTTTAAAAAGCAAAAAATTCAAAAAACATTTTTTAACTACATACCGCCTTTTTTCCTCGTTCTCTTTCTTCTTTAAATAGTCCTCTTGTCCTTCTAGTGAGATATCTTTGCAGATTATTCAGTTGAAATTTCCTCAGTACTTCACAATTAAAAAGCAATTTCGTTTGTTGCCGGCAGTAAAAAAACATCGATATCAAAGACTAAATCAAACACAAGAAAATGGATAACAGCAGCATTGCCATGACAACCATCTGTTCACATCCGTAGCAAAAAAATTCACTCCTAGAAAAACATCGAAAAGTTAAAATTTGTAGGCGAATATAGTAAACATTTAGTTTTATCTGGGAAAATCTGGAGTATAAACTTTCTTTTATCTTTTTGGATCAATATTAACACCATTCACTGTTGCTGTCAGTGATGACGGAATACGACAGATGGCGATTCCGGCGAGGATTACTCGTAATTACAGTGATAATGAAAACACGATATTCTCTGAGCAAACGAAAGAAATATCAATGACAAGTTCTGCTTAAAGCGGGCAAGATGAACTTTGCTATTTTTCAAAAGCCTAAGTCCATTTCTTCTCTTTTTCAAACACGAGAAACGGCTACAAAAATAGAATACAGGAAGTATTATTCGGTCGATACTCACGGGCGCTCATTTCAAGACCCATAACTTTTCTGTCATGTCATTTTTATCCGGTTCTTTCATACAACTAATGTTGGCATCTTTTCCTCGTGTCGTTCGTTTAGAAGGAGCACAGTTGACGTGAATTGGATTTTTGGTGTCAGAGAGTGACATTTGCTTATGGTTTGTGAGCAGATAGTATAATTGCCCTTATTTTTAAGTGCTGTGAATCTCTCTTAATATGAATGGGCAAACGGAGTCAATTTTTTTCTCTTCAGACAAGGAGAAACCCTCTATTAAAATGCCTTTCCTTCGGTGGAAAACCATTTCAATGTACATTTTTGTAGGCAACCATTCTAGTGTTGTTTTTAATGGTCCTTGTTAGATCCCGCACCTACTTTCTATGATTGATTTGCAGCAAATGCACTTTTCCCACATAACAATTTTGAGACTTTCATACTAAATATATGCATATAAATGTATGTTTAGTATGCATGTTGTAAAATATATTGAAACTCGGTTCTCAAAAGAGTTCTTTTGAGCTAAAAATTTCCCTCCCTTCAGAGAGATTGAGAGATCATGTTCCTTAAACATACAATTTCTGTTTTCAGTCAAACTCAAAAAGTGTCTCCAAAAGTTAGGTAATCGGTCTGTTTAAACAACATCACACTCAGCAGTTTCCCAATTCCCTGCCGTTCAGGCTTTCCTTTTTAGGCAGACTATTATAAATATCTCAATAACAACATCAAAGCTGAGATGTCAGTAAAAGATTTTTTTAAATCTTGAACCATTTCCTTGACAACAATCACTTCCCATCCATTTCCAATTATTTTACGATTTTCGCGCCTTGTTACATACCCAATAGAAAGATTTCAAACGCAATTTGTGACTACGGCAACACGTTCACCTTTTCGATTTGTAGAAAGTCAAAACCCCGAAACACAAAATGACGAAATTGACCCACAGTCGGTCCTGGCAACGAAAAATGGTCTCGTGTAACATCAACTTTACGGCCTTTTAAACTAGGTTTACCGAGTCTTCGGCGCAATAACATGTGCGTATACACGACCCTAACTAGTAGTAAAACAAACAAACAAACAAACGAAAAAAAAACAAAAAAACCCGAAATCAAAAAGAAAACAATCCCCACGTCGGAAGCTGGAATATAGCTAAGGCTAAGGTCAAACGTCGTACTTAATTGAGCCGTACTTATTGAGGAATTTCAGGTCGACCCAAACAATTTAGTTCGACAGGCCAGGTCAAACGTCGTACTAAATGAGTCGATCCTAAAACTCAGTTAATTAAGTTCAACTGTAGCACGCCTGAGTCAGTCGTATAAAACGACTTCGTCGTACCAAATTCATCAGTCGCACCTAATTTGGGTATGCAAACGTCGAACTTTACATGAAATTATTTCTTTGAATTAAATACGGCTCATGTGAAGTACGTTTGACCTTAGCCTAATTGTACAAACATCGACGCTTTCAAAATCATCAAACGTAGAACCGAAATGACTCCAACGTGCACTAGAAATAATTGGATTTCCATGTTTTATCTTACGAATGTGCTAGATAATCGCGTATGGAATATTGACCAAAATCTCTTCTCAATGAAGTACGTTTGACCTTAGCCTAATTGTACAAACATCGACGCTTTCAAAATCATCAAACGTAGAACCGAAATGACTCCAACGTGCACTAGAAATAATTGGATTTCCATGTTTTATCTTACGAATGTGCTAGATAATCGCGTATGGAATATTGACCAAAATCTCTCTCAATCGCTTTTTAAAATCAACAGATTTCCCGATGTTTATTTCCGCCTAGTCTTCTCTCTCTAATTATTTTGAAAAGGTACAACCGGTATATAGATGGGAGGTAAGCTTTTTATCATCACGCCATTCAGACTCCCTTAGAGGCAAAACTTTAAGTCGCCAAAATGTTCGAAAAGCAAATGTATCGGTGGGGTTGGGGGTAGGGGTGGGGGCTAGGGTGGGGTTGGGGGTAGGGGAAGGGCCAATTCGACGGCTTCCCTTTCATTTGATGGGAAAACCTACATAGCATTCAGTTGGTGTAATGTATTCAAAAATCTATTGTTTTCTATTGTTTCTCGTTCTATTGTATTGTGTTTTGTATTATATTTTTATGAATATATTACATCAACTGCGTGCTACGTAGTCTCTCCCTTCATTTGATAGATTTGCTTTTCCATCAAAACATGAAAAAATTAAAGACCAAATTCAAAGATTGGTGTTTAATATCCATTGCGCATGCACACTGGTTTGACCAATGAGAACCGTTCTAATAAATTAACATATTGCTTAGCAACTAAGCAATAAATTCTACTATACAAATAAAACTTCCTATCTGGAAATAAGTATTTACAAAAGAATAAGGAAAGTGGATATTAAATAATACATAAGTAATTTCAGAATTATGTACTCTTGGATTCTCGTAAACTGAAAACTTTTTGGTGGAAAATCTATTTTCTTACTAGCAATCATGCAAATTAATTATTTTTTTCAGTGCTTGCCAGACAGGCATGGTCACATTTGACCAACATCACACACAATTTATGATTTGATCTAGTTTTCTTCTTAGCAATAATTAGGAGTAGTTAGTCTATGGGCTTTGCAAACTTGAGGAGGCCATCTTGAAAGGCAACCAAGCCTACACTGACGTCATATGTTACCATAGTTACCGAACAAGATGGCTGCCTTGGGAAATGCTGTTTTATGTACGTGAAGGTACAACGTACAGAGATACAGTTTCAGTACAAAGTATATATGGTAGTAATAAAATATCGTATATGAATTGACCAAGCAAGTCTTGTTTTTCATGCAGCGCAAACGTCCTACCGGTCGTGTGTTAGTCTTAACGTTTGATACGCCTAGATATCAAGATCTGAGATTTGAGATCACGTGAACTGCTATAAATTGGCAGCTAGATAAGTTCTTTCAAACGGTCACTCCAATGTGTATCATAATAAAGCTTCTACTGTCGGTACGAAAATAGATTTTATGGCGTTTACGTCACGCAACATCTCTTCACCAGGGCATCACGCAACACCACTCGACTTCAATGACAGTCACGCATGTATTTAAAGAGATGTCACGCAACATGACATTCTGACTCAAACTTCAATTGATGTCATGTAATACTACTGTAATTTGAATAGATGTCACGCAACCGTCATGCAACTTAAGCAGCAGTAACGCTATGATAATCCTTTAATAGGCCTTATAACAATAAATGACAATCACGGATCCCGAAACCCGTGGTGGTTGAGCTTGTTCTTTAAAACGGTTTAACTTTAGTTTTATGATAACACACACACACACACCCACTAATGTTCTAAAACAAATAGAGAGTATTTCTCTATATTTGGATAAATATAAATTATCTGCAATATCCGTTAATGATGAATATAATCTAAAAGTACTTACACCCGGAATCCAGCCGGTTGTTAAACAAAATATTTCCATTTCCGAAAACAAACGAGGTGCATACGTCATAACAGCATGCAATATAATATCCCTAACTCTAACCCTATGGCATTTTATTACCAGAGACATTATGGTAGGCTATCGTGAAGTATCTACAGAGTTCAAGAAATCAAAACACCGACCGCTTGTATGGACTCCATAAGTCGGTCAGTTCGCTTTGGGCTACCTGTGTTGGTTGCTCTAGTTGAGCGACCTACAGATGCAAAGAGCACAAATGTTCAATCCTGAGTAACTTCCGATTACTAAACCAGCAAGAGCCTCATTAAGGACTCCTAAGGATGCCCGTCTTGGACAGAGAGTTCTACGCGAACTCTAAAACGAGAACCTTTCCAAGATGGACACAAGTTTTGGTCCCAGTGGTACCAATCAGACAAACTTCTCTTACCCTAAAATACAATTGTATAAAGTCTTGTCACGCATCGCTTTTTAATAAACGGCACGGAGCCTTGCGTGACGCAACAAAAGGAGCGTTGCGTGACGAGACGAACCACAGCTACGTGGGAGACTGGACATAATTGTACCTGTGATTCCGTAATTAGAAGGGGAAAAACGGGGACTGTGATAGAAATCAAAACTAACACAAATAAAATAAATGACTAATACTTAGAGCATGTATAAGAGCACTATGTCTAAAATAATGAAAATTTAAATAAATTGAATCTACTATGAGCCATGGAAGCTTATGTCTCTAATATTGAAGGCCTGGACACACGATGCAACATTTCCTGCAACATCGCGCGCAAAACAGAGTTGCACCGTGTGCCCACCTTTCGAACACTAGTTGCGCTTAACAATTGCAAGTTTAGGATCGACTTCTACTTCTGCAACATTTTCTACCACATTGCAGGGATGGACACACGTGGCAACTGTGTTGCGCGCGATGTTGCATAAAATGTTGTATCACGTGTCCGAGCCTTGCAGCTACCACGACGATGGAAGGAGGAGTGGAGAACAAAACAGAATTTCGCACTTAACCTGATGCTATATTATGTGAATATTATCAAATTTGACGCAATAGGGTATCCTGAATTTTAGGGAAGAGCAAGACCAGCTTTTTCTACTGCTTTACACTGTAAACAGTATCCTAAACGTTGCAATCGCGGCTGTTCAAGCTACTACTATTTTAGACTCGTGGTTCGAACTTCTAACTTAGACCTTCATGGACCCCTCACTTTGTTCGATAGTTTTGTTTTACCGAATTAAATGTCTGGATGGAGAGACTCCCTTATTTTGTGGGATTATATAAAATCGATCATTACAGAGCGGAGCTTAATTGTTACCTAGCTACGAACAGGTGATCTGGTCATAAAGTCACTTTGCGTATTGGATCGAGCTCCTCGTGTGTAGGGCCCCAAGGACACTTTCTGTAAAGACAATACAACAAAGTAATGTAAGGACAGTTGGTAGTCAATCAACTCTTACCTCTAATTGCAAATTGTCTAGGGTGACCGCCACTCTACATTGACCACCTCTCTACAATGACCACCTATCTACAATGACCACCTCTCTACAATGGCCACCTCTCTACAATGACCCCCTCTCTACAGTCACCACCTCTCTACAATGACCACCTCTCCACAATGACCACCTCTCCACAATGACCACCTCTCCACAATGACCACCTCTCCACACTACAACGACCACCTCTCCACAATGACCACCTCTCCACAATGACCATCTCTCCACAATGACCACCTCTCCACAATGACCACCTCTCCACAATGACCACCTCTCCACAATGACCACCTCTCCACAATGACCACCTCTCCACAATGACCACCTCTCCACAATGACCACCTCTCCACAATGACCACCTCTGTACAATGACCACCTCTCCACAATGACCACCTCTCCACAATGACCACCTCTCCACAATGACCACCTCTCTAATGACTAACTCTCTACGATGACTACCTCCCCATTTCTAAAAAAACAAGACGCATAGCTGCGTGAACTCGGGCTTTCTATGTAGTAAATCATGAGTTCTCTTTGTTAACATTGTCCCTTTAAATTCTCCATTCGTTTAATCTGCTGTGCTCTTTGACCTAAAAGCGCATTTATACAGGCTTAGCCTTCTTCGGCTAGAAAGACCTATACCCTATACCTATACCTATACCTATACCCTATACCTATACCCTGGTTTATCGTCTCCTTCCGACGTTTATTTACTTGATAAGAGAGAAACTCTCTAAAGAAAGCGAATAATAAACCCCTGGAGCCTAGGGTAAGAAAGACCCATCGGATTAAAAATTGATTTTTGTTTATAGTCACTACACGTGAAATGGTTTTTTCAAACTAACTTATTTGACTTCTGCAGTGTACTATCAATTTTAATCATGATATTTTGATTCATTTGCTTTATTAATAACAACAACTTTTGCAATAATTTGAAGAGACAAATAAATGTGTTTTAAAGTTTATCTGTTTATCAGTTTATCTGAACACAGGCAGCCCAAGCTCATTATCTGACAACATAAACAGTTGTAAATACACGTAAATGCATGGAGCCTAAAATACGACTTTTGACGAATAATATTACAGAATACATTAATATAACATTCTATGTAACGTGTAAAGTTGTTATAATTGTAAATAAAGCCTTATTCCACGGTTTTTTTCAAGATCTCCCTCCCCCTACTAAGAAGAGGAAAAGGCTGGAAGCTTCGCTTCGAACGAGCTCCAATCGTCTGCACATTTCGAACTCAAAAAATACCTTTCGCTTGACCAAATAACTCCAACGCTCGTCCTCATCAGCATCGATAATTGTTCTAACCACCCTGTAAACCTCATTCTCCAACGACCACGTCTTACGGAGAAACAAAATTATTTAGTTCGAATCTTCGGTCTCCTGTGAGGCTTGAAGCCCACCTCCACCGCCACTTTCAACACAGCCAGCCCAAGCTCATTATCTAGTAGATCTTTAAAACACGTGAAATAAGGCTTTATTTACAATTATAATAACTCTACAAGGCACATAGAATGTATTCTGTAATTTATTCGCCAAAAGTCGTATTTTAGACCCCATGCATTTACGTGTATTTTAACTGTTTAATGTTGTCAGATAATGAGCTTGGGCTGGCTGTGTTGAAAGTGGCGGTGGAGGTGGGCTTCAAGCCTCACAGGAGACCGAAGATTCGAACTAAATAATTTTGTTTCTCCGTAAGACGTGGTCGTTGGAGAATGAGGTTTACAGGGTGGTTAGAACAATTATCGCTGCTGATGAGGACGAGCGTTGGAGTTATTTGGTCAAGCGAAAGGTATTTTTTGAGTTCGAAATGTGCAGACGATTGGAGCTCGTTCGAAGCGAAGCTTCCAGCCTTTTCCTCTTCTTAGTAGGGGGAGGGAGATCTTGAAAAAAACCGTGGAATAAGGCTTTATTTACAATTATAACAACTTTACACGTTACATAGAATGTTATATTAATGTATTCTGTAATATTATTCGTCAAAAGTCGTATTTTAGGCTCCATGCATTTACGTGTATTTACAACTGTTTATGTTGTCAGATAATGAGCTTGGGCTGCCTGTGATCTGAAGGGTCAGTGCTTGAGCGTCGGACCGGAAATCCGAATGTAGGCTCAAATCACGCTGAGGGCTCGGAATTTTTAAGATCTGAAATTTTTACACTCGCAGAAGCATTCACATCCAACGAACACATTTCCGAGTGACAATCCAATCTTTTACTTACAGAAGAATTGTTGGTAATTCTGCCTGCCTTGAAACAAACCAACTTTAATATAACTGATTTGCAATACTCACAACTCTACAACTTCAACACGGATTATTAGCAGAATTGATTCACAGTTGGTGATCATTAAAGATGAAAACTACCGCTCTATGTTATACTGCTCTATGTTTTAACTATAACTATTAGACTACGTTGAATTTAAGCACAAACTTTCCTTTATTTTCTTGGTTTTTAGCTTTCAAATAGCAATACAATTTAGATGACTTGGGTATTAGTTCAACGAATACGTTCGTAAACAAACTCAAAAATGTTCGCTCGTAAATTGATCTCTCGTAAAGTTCGCGGACCGACTCGTTTCGAAAATGCTCGACATCTTTTAGTGTGGGTCTACCGCGAACAGTGTGTGCTTTTGTATGTAGCTTGAGCGTACTAGAAATCATATTTACCCTTGAATCGCGAGACATCTTGCAGGTCGCCATGATGACTATGTGCTTTTGACGCTTATTTAGGTATATACCTATTTCAAAAAAGGTTGTCACCGCTAAGAGCGATAGGCGATAGGTAATAGGTCATTCCAAGACCGCAAAGCACTATTGATTTCTTAATTAAGCCATCGTAAATCTTTCTTTACACTCTTCCATCAAATATTTGGCTATTCATATGTAAATCAATTAGAAATCAATAGTGCTTTGCGGTCTTGGAATGTCCTATTACCTATCGCCTATCGCTCTTAGCGGTGACAACCTATTTTGAAATAGGTGTATACTTCATGGTTTTGAGTGCCGTATAGTCGCTCTGTACTTCTCAAGTAAAGAAGCGACTATATAGGACAATCATGAAGTATATACCTCTCGACGCATGCGCCTTTCTATCTATACGCATGCGCTTTAGTTGCCAGACTGCGTTTTGCGTCGGAACGAGGAAAATAATAACAACAATAACGAAGCCCAATTTATAACTCGGGCATTCCTACGGAAGCCCGAGTAAAAAGAATTTTTAAACATTCAAATATATTTATAAATAGTATCGACTTACTTGCTTCCGTGTCTTGTTAAACGATTAGTGATTTTACGATGTTGTTTGTGTTCTTGTTCTAAACTAATGATATGTGATCGTATAACGTTGATAGATTCAAGCTTGGCTTTGCAGTAATGGCGCTCATCATCGTCTGAAGATTCGTACCGCGACTCCCACTCCGCTAAACAAAACAAAAAACGTTATTGACCCTTTCATTGAACTGCCACGATCATTCAAAAATATTTCAATCAATCAGAGCACTGGTATTCTATGACGTCATCAGTGCGTCTGTACTTTAATCACGCACGGGACACTTGTGAAAAACGTCTGCGCATGACCGTGCATAATAATATGCTATTTGCCTTGTGAACTTGTTGTTGTAGAAAATAGGAAAGAGAACACAAGCACTGCCAATAGGCAGTACATTTCTGAATCTATACGTTACCAAGCTCATATCGGGGCTATTTTAGGCTCTTAGCCTTTTTTAGGCTCATTATATGAACATATAAATATATATAATGACATTCAAGAGAATCGTACGAGTTGTAAAGACACTTAATTAATGCATTTCTGACACTAGAATTTCAAAATTCTGGGAACACTAGAGTGCAAACACTTAAAATTCACATTTAACGTCCTTTGAATATTTTATGCATTAATTATGTATGTGTATATGTTTAATGTGGAGACTACAACCTGGAAGCAAGCGACTGTATAATAATTGTGTGAGTATCTTATATGCAAGAATTATATGCAAGACTGAATTATATGCAAAATGTTTTTTAAGCTATGGTATGCTGAAAAGCAAGCCTTGTGTGGTAGTTCTGCTCATAACGTACCTTGTAGTTCGTCCAGTTTATCGAGGTTAACTAAAAACAGCGAATGAATTCGTTCAATTTCTCTGTCACAATCAATGACAACATTGACACACTTTGGTTGTGGAATTCTGTAAAAGGAAAAGAATTTACAGTGAATACTGTTGCTTGAATAACTAGGAAAACCTTCTCGCACTTGCCTCAGTAAAAACATCATTCAAATAGATAACACTAGCCTCCTATGCAGCCGCTCCTTTGTGTCGTCACGCAAGGCTTAGCTCCCCAAGAAACTCCTTGGAGAGATAAGCCTTGCGTGACGACACAAAAGAGCGGCTGCATAGGAGGCTAAGATAACACCCGATTCCGGGCAACTTTCCAAGGTTTCAAACAAGGTTTTATCCAAAGTCAAAACTTCTGCGATAAAGCACTAGAATTTACAAAACAGACTTATCTACTATTACCCAGTACATGGTCTAAATCGCCTTATAAACCATCGTTTTGCTCTGCTTCTGTTTCAACTTCCATAAACCGAAAGAAAATCATGGGTGGAGTAGGAAAGTGAATAGGAAAATTAAAGCGAAGAACAGTTGGCAAAAAAGAGACGCTGAACTTACTCTGTGACAAGCTGGCATCCTTCTGCCTTCTCTAGTCTTTCTTTACAACTAAGGAGAAAAAAGTTCTACATTTCAAGAAGAGCAAACAGTCTACTGTGGGACTCCTAGCCACCATCTTTATTCACTACAGTAGTAATAACGGTGGATACTTGTGTGAAAAGGACAAAATTTCCTAGTCTTTGGCAAACCATCTCGAGTGACCCCTAAACTTTCTACAAAACGAATGCAATAAAAATAAATATGAGGGACAAATCATCCTCAATACGGCCTAACCGCTGAATTGTGAGGATGTTAGCCTGCGTTGCTGGCGGTCTGCGGTTTTTGGGCGGAGGAAGAAATGAATTTGTTCCTCCGCCCAAAAAACGCAGACCGCCAGCAACGCAGGCTATGAGGATGTGTCTCAACGTTGTCAGATCCAAGACTTGTAAATTGTACACTAGGTAGCCGCCATACAACCCATGTCTGAGCACGGTACACAGCTCAAGATCAAAACAGTGCTAGTTTGTCAAGAAGGGACGAAATCGAAGTACTCTAAGGAAAGACCCTCGTGGCAAGGGAGAGACCAACTTATTCAACTCAACACCTCAATAACACGGACGGCTGGTGATGATCCAGAGAGTATCAGTGAAACCGAGTCAAATATTAACCAAAACATACCATAACCAACGACCACAAACGTACGCCTCTGGATGATACATTTGTAGTTTATCTGTGTTACTTTGACAAAGTTTACGTAATGCAGTCATCCTAGAACACAAACAAAGTCCTTTCGTAAGATAGAGCAGATTTCGTATGAGTGTGAAACGGACCAAGCCATGCTGTGACTGTGTCAGTGCCGTGTTGTCTATGAAAACATCTGAAATTCCTGCCATAACCATGCGACTTTCACATACGAAAACTGCTATACAATATAAAGGGCAACTAGACTGATCAGAGCTTCGGTTCACGTTATCTTCTCACCATTCTCGTTCTTCCACACTGTTATTTGCTTGAATGTACAGTGGTTTTTCAGGCTGTAAAATCTGGAACATCTAGAAAAGACAAAAAGTAACATTCAGCCAAAAAAGGGGGAAGGGGGCAGAGGGGATTTCAAGATATGGAGTTCATCTTCCAATGATAAGAACAGCGATGTTTCACTTGTTTTTGTTTTAAATATTAGAGCATACCAAACATAACTTCTTTCCAAAATTATTACACTGTGTTTCACATATTCCGAAGTTTGTTTGGAAGGTCCGAACTTCAATCGTCCTTTGGAAGTTCATAATGAACTCCACTGGGAAACTTTGAACTTAAGGCCCAGTAATACGAGCAACAAAATTGTGCAACTTGTCGCGCAACATTGTTGCGTTGCAACTTGCAGAGCAAATGTTGCTCGTATTACCGGGCCTTTACTTCCATACAAATTTGGAAAAAAATCGTTAAGAGTCGTAAAAATTAATTCTGCAGAACAGGCTAAGGTTTAGACTGAGAATGCGTTACATCACAAAGCAAGACAGTAAACTGCCTGTAATCTAAATGGCTACAGCTTGAATCAAAGACTTGAATCTAAAGAATAAACGAATTTGCGTGAGAAGTCCGAAGCTCGCCAAGGAGTTCATTGTACGACTTCGGAACAAACTTCGGGACCCGGTTCTCATACGTTTTGTGAAACATACTGCAAATTCCGGTTTTCCTTACCAGTTTCAAGTTAAATGATTCCTCTCCTAGTTTCTCCACCCCTTTGATGTCGCCACTTGGTATACTACACAGTTGCCCCTTGCCCTTCGACTTGTAGTATGTTAAACTTTTATTGGTCAACACAAAGAAACGCTTCTTGTAGTTCTTGAAACCAAACCTTGACCGTCCTTGTGCGCGCTTTATTAAGTATCTGTAGGGTTAAAAAGACAGAATTCTACTTACTATGGTGATGTTTATACATGCTGTTTATCTTTATCTTTCAGAGTTGAACACTTCTTCATCACCATTTCTCATCAACGGTGCGGTAATACGGGCAACAAAATCGTGCGCAACACATTTTCTTTGTTGCCTCGACAAGAAAGAGTTAATACTTTGTGTAGTGGTAATAAAGACAACTCTGCATCTTGAAGCGCAACAGTGTTGCGTGAAATGTTGCAGGATTTTGTTGTCAAACCCGTTTAAAGTCGCATTTACACATTAAATTGGAGAGCAGTTTTTATGTCGGAATTAAGTTTCTCCCCTACTGCCATCCTTTACCATTTTGTATTCATTTTAGGTAAAAAGTATTATTCAACATTAAACATAAACTCTTTACTTTCTCTTGACGGAGCCATTATAGCTTTCGCTAACCTTCAATTCGGCCGTATTCGATCTCACACTCACTACCTCTACATTAAATATTTTGCATTCAACGGTCAACTCACGTGTTGATTTTTGCTGAGGGAGAAAAAACCGGAGAACCCGGAGAAAAAACCCTCGTGGCATGGTAGAGAACAATACATCAAACAAACTCAGTTCACATATGATCCAGCGCCCGAGCCGGGACTCGAACCCGGACCACAGCGGTGAAAGGCCAGCGCCCTCACCATTCGGCCACCATGTCACCCACCCACCATTGCCATTTTACTAAAGGTTTAGAGTTTATTCTGGTTACCAAACAAATGCTGAAGAAATATTTAGCACTCATTCAGAATGAAAAGTATATCAGATTAAGGAAAATTAATTTTTGAAGGTGAGGGGAGGGTTGAAGGAACACTGTTTGAGTAAATTTTTCGAACTCCTCCCCCAATAGTAATGCAAAAAATGATAGTCTCTTTCTGCTACCGTAAATATTTGCTGGTCCTCTTCTAAACATGTGTACAATGCTCCCTTAGAAAGTTCATTAAAGCAACAAGTTTTAACGATATAAAGTCGGTTGTTTCGTCCATAGTATACGAATTAAGCTTACCCTTCTTTGAGGACGATTTGATAATCTACTGGCAATCCCTGTGCATTCACTGACGATGAAATGGCATCAAGAAACTAAATAAAAATAAAAAGATCAAATTTACAAGTTTTCACCAACAACTTCTGAAATTGTTAATATGCATGCATGGAACTAAATTTACTTTAGAACGGCTTAGAAAGTAAAATTTCTTAGTTGACATGATTTTTCCCTCAACATGTTGTATTCGTAGTAAAACCTGTTAGTCAGGGTGCTTCCCTGTGAAATTCATTTTTTGCGCTCCCTGAACATGAGGTAATCTTAAAGAAATGCAACACTACCCTAAAAGACTATAAAGGCATGACATTTTGAGCGTCATGCCCAGGTCGCTCAAATTTCATGTCAGTCAATATTTCATTATTTTCCAGGATGCTTATTAGCGAGTAACTAATATAAATTAGTTACCACAGCCACATTTTTATTTCTTACCCCTTTAATTGCTAAGATATGACGTTCATCTAGAATCATTGCCTTTAAATTCTCCATGTAAGGTTCTTTGACCTGCCCACACTGAGAATATAAAGAACGCTTATTACAATGACTACTACTGTAGATATTTGATGCCAGCACAATCTGCGGCATTTTTGGGGAATTACATAAAGAAGGACATTTAAAGTGTAACATTGTAAATTAATTTCCAAAACAATCATCATCATCAACAATATCATTGTCATCAACAGCACAGATCATCAGCAACATTGGACATCGTGATCTCACTACTGTCATTATCATCATCATCATCATCATCACCACCACCACCATCATCATCGATATCATCATCGTTATCATCACAGTTGAACTTTTACATTTATGCAACCAATATGATGCTCGCCATAAAGTAGAGAGAAATTGAATCATAGACTTACAAAAACTGAGCTGACAAGATTTCCTAGACTTTGGATAGCTTTTGATGCCAGTGTTAACGTTCTTGCAGTAAGTGGATCCTAAAACAATGAACATTAAATATTAAACAATATCAGAGTATCAAAATATGTTAGACATATTTAGTGACTTCTAGTTAGTGGACTTACTGGATGCTCACTTCTCATTTGGAATAGTTTGGGATTCAAAATAGCTGGTGCAAAGAACCTTAGGAAGATGAATCCACTAACAGCTGTGTAGCGTACATCAGCTTCGTCTAGAAAGAATGAAAATATATTATATTATATTATCAGCATCATAATCATCATCATCATCACTGCAGTTACTACAGTGATCTCTCTGTCTAAGATGGGCAACTATACGATAGGTACTATGAAAATTATTATCACTTCGCATTTTTACTCCTGCTTTTGCTCAGCTCCATTTTGCATGTGTCTTCAACATTCACACAGGATTGAAAATCGATATCTCTAACATGTCATTTCCACATATCCCACTGACCTGCTTCACTGACCATTCATTCATCCATCCATTCATTCATTTACCCATTCATTCATTCATCCATCCATTGATCCATCCATTGATCCATCCATCCATCCATCCATTCATCCACCCATTCATTCATTCATCCATCCATTCATCCATCATCCATCCATCCAAAAGCTACTTAAAGATACACATAATGGAAAGAAGTCAAAACAAGTGTGAGGTGGCAGGGAATCAAACTCAGACTTCTCGCTTCAGAAAGCCGCACACTAATCAACAGAACTACACTTGCTACACTTGTTCCTTACATGACAGTATTACAAATATTCCAGTTATTCCATTTGATACTAAGTTCCATCTCACCTGGAAACTTTCTGACAGCAGAATCCTTGATGTTGAAAAACACTTGGCACATGATGCTAGGGCATGCCATAGCTGAACATGTAATAGCTGTAAATAACTTATCTACATATCCTTGTAAATTAGCCTGCAAACAATAATAGATCTTTAATATCAGATATTGTTCATTTGATTGTAGAGAAAGCAAAGATCGGCAACAAAGAGAATTCAGATTTGTTTGATTCTGCTTGTCTGTGGAACTAAACTTAATGTATTGTACATCTATAAATGAAATAAAGAGAATTCAGATTTGTTCGATTCTTCTTGTCTGTGGAACTAAACCAAATGTATATTTATCTATAAATGAAATAGATACAACATGGAATGGCTTCATATCCATTTTTCTTACCAAGTTTGTTTCCAAAGACTGACCATCTCTTAGCCTTGAAGGATCTATTTCACAGCTTTTCCTTTCTTCAAATATCTTAAACAAATAAGTAAACATCACTAAAATAACTCTCAAACATTCTTGATCAGTTACACATGGATACATCTACTACATGTATAGAGCCATTGCAGAAATCCTAAAGCTAGTTCAACTTGAAGGAAACATGGTTTTCACTACCTCAGTAAAACAGAATTTCCTGACTTTTCCCTGGCTATTCAGTGACTAAATTCCATTTTTTTCTGACTATTTACTGAACACAGATTTTGAACAATTTCTATCAATATCAAGACATAAAATGCTCGAGGTTGTGCAACATCCACAGGTAACCCAAACCAACAGGGTTGTTTGACTAAATTCCCACCTGACTTCTCATTGAAGTTTGGTACAATTTCCCTGGCAAATTATTTTTTCTCAGAATTCTCTGGCTTCTTAAGCTAAGTGGTAACCCTATAGTTGTAACGAAAAATGTATTGGTAGACTGGGAAATGGAGCAAGGTGTCTCAACATATATAGTTGGGGGGGGGGGGGGGTTAATAGTGTATAACTACCTCGTCAACAAGATGTTTAATGGTGTCATGGAGATACTGCATTCCAGCATGCTTCATAAACTCGTCAACTGCCTTGGTAGACAGAGAGTTTCCTCTGAAAAGAGTGTTGGGATCCCTATGGAAAATATGCTTGGATCTGATTATCATTAATATAAATCATTTGAAAAAATAAAAATAAATAACCAAAACCAACTTACGTTGTGGTTTCCACTTCATAATCCACAATAGATTTGATAAACTCTACCACCTAAAATATATGAGAGAAAATTTGTCAGTGAGGTGAAGATATCTGTAAAAGGATGGTAAGGTGTCAGTAAGTGGCTGGTAAGGTGTCAGTAAGTGGTTGGTAAGGTGTCAGTAAGTGGTTGGTAAGGTGTCAGTAAGTGGTTGGTAAGGTGTCAGTAAGTGGTTGGTAAGGTGTCAATAAGTGGTTGGTAAGGTGTCAGTAAGTGGTTGGTAAGGTGTCAGTAAGTGGTTGGTAAGGTGTCAGTAAGTGGTTGGTAAGGTGTCAGTAGTGGTTGGTAGGGTGTCAATAAGTAGGTGTCAATAAGTAGTTGTCAAGGTGTCAGTATATAATTGTAGTAAGTGGTTTGTAAGGTGTCAGTAAGTACATAGTTGTCAAGGTGTCAGGAAGTGGTTCATGAGATGTCAGTAAGTGTTTGGTAAGGTTCATTTCATACATACCCTGTTGTGATGAGAAAAGACTCTGACAAGTGATCTGGCAGCAGAAAGCTTGTCCTTCACAACTTCTGATAAAATGAAGGATGGTGTACTAGTGACATCCTTAAACACAAACAAGTCAATAATATTAGTGCAACCATACTCATGCAAAAAAATATATTGACTATGTACAGAGAAGGATAATGTACCTTGTGATCATCAACGTTAAGGATGGCTTCTCTTAGAGGGTCATAGTATGCAGAAGGAAACACACTATCTTCTGTATAACAAATCTTCACCCTTAAAGATCCAATACTCTGCTGACTGATTGATAATCGTCTTTCTTCTCTAGGACCCAACCAGTACCTGGAATAACAAAGACAGTTACTAAGGAGATGAAGGGATCAAGGGCTACAGATGATGATGTTGTAGTTGTTGATGATGATGATGACAATGGAGAAAGCCTTTACACTCACCATCCCTCATGAGTTGTAGTTAAGTCACATCTACTCAGTGGAATTCTGACCTGAGGAAATAGGAATATTAACACATGAAAAACCAATGGAGCAAACTATTTCAAAAGCAATCAAAGAATTGAAGGGATCAATGTGAAAAAGGCCTAAGTGACTGTTTTGGTGATATTTTTTCAATGGTATAAAATGGTATAATTATTAACTTTCCTATGCTGGAAATCTCATTTTCACAGCGAGCCCTTCAATTTTGTATACATACCTCTCCTAAAAATACATCTTCTCCAAGTAATGAAGAGCTCCACAGAGCACATCTACAACAAGTGAAAAATACAAAAGTATGGCTTTATTTATATGAAGTAATCTCTGTGTGACTTTGGGAATAACAAAAAAGTTAACATGATTTCAAACTGACCTTACAATTACATCATCTAGATCATCAAAAGGAATCTATATGTAAATAATTAAAAAGGAATTTGTGATTCAGAATTTTGAAATAATGATTTGGGAAATGAGAAGGTTAAAGAATGGCAGAAGAAATGAATGAAGGAAGGAATGATAAGAGGGAAGAAAGGAGGGAAGGAGGGAAGGAAGGGAAGGAGGGAACGAAGGAAGGGAGGGAGGGAGGGAGGGAGGAAGGAAGGAAGGAAGGAAGGAAGGAAGGAAGGAAGGAAGGAAGGAAGGAAGGATGGATGGAAGAAAGGAAGGAAGGAAGAAAGGAAGGAAAGAGAAGGAAGAGGAGATAAGATGAGAGAAGGGAAGGGAAGCAAAGTGGACAGGAGGAAAAGGAGGGAAAGGCAGAGGATAAGAAAAGAGAAGGGAGGAAACAACAGAAAACATGAAGGAAAAAGTGACTTTATTTAAATCATGATTGGTTTACTTACATCAAAAAGGAAAGATTCTTCAAACTGTGGGTTTACAGTTTTCTTCTTAACTCTAGTTTTCTTAGTTTCTGACCTGTAAAACATCAGTCATTTGAAACAACCTTGTAAGCATATGACTTTTCATTTTTGCATTCCCATTATCAGTCTCACCTTGATGGTGGTTTGACAATAGTGACTGAAACAAAGGAATCAGAAAATGTCCCTCCACCACTACAGGCAAAGATATCACTACATTCTTTAATTCTGCAAATAAGAAAAAAATCCTTTCAAACATGTTACTATTAATATTATATTTGATTAGACAGTTATGGGGCATGGCAGATGTCTTGCCAAACAGCTTTGTCCTTCAAAAATGTTGTACAGCTTACCCCAAAATGGATAGTATATTCATTATGTGACTTTCAGTTTTGAAGATATATTTTCACTTCTAGAAGTGGGGGCTACTGAGTATTGCTACCCCACCTCAGAGGGGTGATGGGTACCCCACCTGTCAAAGTCAGGTCCCATCAGATGACAATTGAAGGGGGTGTCCACAAAATGACCTAAGTGATGTTTTCAAACTAATCACACATTGATATTTGGCTTAGCAAGAAAGACTATTGATAACAATAATATTGTTGTAAAATACTTGTAATTGTCCAAATTATTTGAGTAAACTTCATCAAAAATGTCACTTCGGTCATTTTCCTCTGAACCCTTCAAATATTCTGACTTCTCCGAAGAAGAAGATTACAAACTAAGAAATGGAGCAGTTTTCATATGAATGTGAAACAGACTGCACTGTGCAGTGATGGTGTCAGTGCTGTGTTGTCTAAAAAACATTTGAAATTCCTGTTGTATTCTCTGTACCATGCACACACACATAATGTTTTGCATGCATGTGTGTGTGCCACGACCAGGGCTCTCAACTCTCTGGATAATTTGGGACTCTCCAGATTTTAAACCGTATCTCCCATTCTCAACATTAGAGTGTCAAATCTCCCGGATAATCACTCAAATCTTGAAATTGCGGCCATTTGAACCAAAATATTGTCTTCCTTCCTCCCTTCCCTGCACTGAGTATGAAAATTGACCTTGGAAAAACCATGGTAAAGCTCAGTGGTAAAGACGCTGAAAAAGCTTTAAAATCAACCAAACCTAAGGAAAAAATGGCGATCTCCAGATATACGAAAGCCTTGGGGGTTGACAGCCCTACATGAACAGGTGTCATTCTGACAGTCATACTCTAAGCATCCTTAACAAACAGTAGTTACCTTATTCTTAGTTTAGGCGTGCTTGATAATTCTTCTTCTTGTAAGTCTGGTATTCCATCAAAATGCTTGATTTCAAGATGAATTCTGCCTTGGACTTCTGTGTCAGCATGGACATGAACCAAATCAAACCATGTATCAGAATGAAATTTGTGGAGATCTTCCTTTTTAATGGCAACCTTGTTGGATATTAAATAAAAATAATAATAAAAAAACAAATAAGATTGATTAAAGAATATGAGTGAAAATTGTGGGGATTCTCTTTTTTGATAGCAACCTTGTACAATTAAATACGAAAAAATACGGTAAAAATAGAAATGGAGAATTATGGAAAAACAAATTAAACAAGTCAAATATGGGAAAAAATGGGACAGTCAAAAATGGGATAAATGGGAAAAATAAAAAGGAAAAAAGGAAAAAAAGAATTAGAATACGAAATAGGAATGGAATTGGTCACAAGATTCTTTTTGACAGCTTGTAAAATACATGGAAAAAAGAAGTCAAAAATAAGAATCAGAGAATTACAGAAATGAATAAGTTTCTGTTATTAACCAAAAAATTGGTAAACTTAACATTAGTTTTAAAACTTGTGAAAATATGGATGAGAGGTATGAAATGGAATTGAGAGGTTTATACAGTTGCATACCTTCCCTAACACAGTATCTTTTCCTATTAAATCTGTATCATATAAATAGAAACATAAAGAACGGAAATCTCTGGGTACTTCGAAGTGAATATCTTCACCAAAGAAGGGGCTGCAAAAGAAAGAAAAAACTTTCACTTTAGAATGCCACAGGAAGCCCAACAAGTAGATACAGTTTACTCTCTTTGAACGACCATAAGGGACATAGGCAGGGGTGCGGCATTGCGATTATTCTTTATTATACATTATTTGAATGGAATCGATTGCTTTTTAGATATCATTTATATAGCATTTGTCTTATTTAATGGATCAAAATGGATATACAAATATAGGCAATATATACAGGCTGCTAATATATAACCAATGAGGGGGAGGGGTGGGGGATAACGTATTGTGTTTACTCTTCTTCTACAAAGATAATTGGAATGGAACTGAAATTTGTTTTAGATATTTACAAATGTTGAATGTGTCTAATTCAAAGGTATACAAATATAGGCAATTTTCTATGCATTTTTTATTAGCTTTATATTTTATTTCAATGGGTGCACTTAATATAGAGCCTAGATGTGTTGTGCTATCCCACGCCTTCCATATTTTTAAAAACATTTCCAATACCTGTAGTATATTAGTCTCCTTCGCAGCCATTATTAGTGTGGTTGGCGGGAGTAGACCCCAGGTGAATGCGAGGTAGACTAATAACGGTTGCGAAGGAGACTTATCTAGTAGTATATACATATATTTTTATTACTGTATTAATTTTTATTTTATTTTAATAATCAAAGGTGAAAGTTTTGTAAATAAATAAATAAATAAATAAATAAATAAATACACAAATAAATAAATAAACAAATAAATAAATAAATAATTATAACTGTAAATATTAATTAAGCAGTTATATCTCAAATGAAAAGTCTAGGCTATATTTTTGTTTTTAATTAATAATTTGTTGACATTATAATGTGTATATTATGGTTTGAAATTCTCCACTAGATTAGTTCTTTTATCTACGGAACACTTTTGCTTTCTTTGATGACGTCTATTAAATTCAATATCAACGGCCCTTATAATTAATACAACTAATACACTTACAATAAGATCCGAAACCTAACCTAAGAAACCAAAACCATCACCAAGAAAAATTGGAACTAGTTGAAAAAATCAGACCACAATATATACACTACAGCCTCAATAATTTGGTATCAATCAGTATGAGGTCACCATAACAAAGTTAATGAAATGGGACATATTTTTTTCAATGTTTTTTAATTTGTGATATTTACAGCATTTCCACCAAGTAGGGACTAGACCACATATTGTGTACATCAGCTTATAAGCCAATAAAAATATACCCTGGGGCTCAAATCAGAAACCATGGAACTATTGTGCCATTCTGCGAAGTGTTACTGAATATTTGTTTTTTAGCCACTGAGTGCTGTGAGGCCTATACCATCCAAATTCATAGTCGATACATTATTCATACTTTTTAATAGACTTCGAAACACTTGTATAAATGCTCTAAATTAGTTCCAAAGATTTTGTTGAATAGTTTTACTTCAAGCTGAGTACCACATTTCCCAGTTATGCATGAATTATTCAACAAAAAGAAACTGTTGTTTAATATTGGTCTTCAACATCTGAGATTGGGGAGGTGATTAACAGCATCATTGCAGGCATAACCAATCACATCTCAAAGAGTTGTTTATTAACACCTAGAGGATTCTAAA
Organism: Telmatactis stephensoni; assembly: GCA_029948255.1. Taxonomy (NCBI): domain Eukaryota; kingdom Metazoa; phylum Cnidaria; class Anthozoa; order Actiniaria; family Isophelliidae; genus Telmatactis; species Telmatactis stephensoni. The sequence continues at coordinate 37,123 of JALIZF010001286.1, read as the reverse complement.
GATGTTGTAAACCACAAGACTAATTAACAGTATTGAAATCCTAAACTTCATAAATAAATCACACTCAAATAGGCGCGAAATTATTTGTGTAGCATATCATATTATAATCTCTCTTATCATAATGATCTGAGTTAAGATAAGACGCTGTAAATCAAATTGTGTCAAGAAATTCGCCTCTAGTTTTTCCCCTTTGTCTTTTATCTATTCATTTTTTCCGCGAGGAATAATTTAAATAGTATCCAGTCATCAACTTTAAACCTCAGCGCAATAATGACAAATGTAAATACGTGCGAACTTGATTTCTTCCAAAAGAAAAATTAAATTGACGCCTCCAAGGTTTCTTAGAACTATTGCATAATCCAATTAACCTCTCAAAATAATTTTTTTCGGCAAAGAAAAAATATTTCAGTTTATGTAGTTGGTGTTCTTTGTTTGTTTTGAGACTGAAATATGTGGAGTGAAGCCGATATAGGGTTTGAATGGGGCTGGTACTGCTAGTAAATAGTACTTGTGTTTTAAATCCATGTACCGAGGTGAATTTTGTTGAAGGGGAAAAGATCCATCAATGGCGGGATCTATTTGGTTTACGGTACATATTTGAGTATATTAGAATCGTTTCCTCTTCAAACAATCCGATATTCGACAAGCGATTGAGCAAATAAAGAAAGAGTTGTAACGTACGATCAACTTGTGCCAAAACAAAACAAACTTGAATTACAAAAGAAAGAAACTACCGTGCCACCAATCGATAAACAATACAATTAAGTATCATAGAGAAACTGAGTTTAGAGAGAATCACAGCACAATCGAGACCACCTTTGAATCAAATCCATGCACTTCACAAATTGGAGTGATCGGCAAAGATGGTCTACAGGAATGATTACGCCTCAAAACCACCATCAACCAAGCTAACCACACAAGAGCAAATATTATGTTTCCTTGTTAAGCGTTAAGATCAATCCCTAGGTAACACATCTATGAGATATAACAAATCAAATCGTCTTCTATTTAGGACTTACTTTAGACTTTTTTCCACGGTAGCTGTGCGAAACACTTGTTCTTGATCTAGAGTCACTACACAATACGAATTGCGACCGCTTCGCGGCTCTTTCCTCGGGAGAAGATTTTTGGCCTCACCTGAAATGAAAGGTCATTAGCGAAGGAGATCGGGGTTAAATGACGATAATTTGTGGCCTTACCGATTCGTAATTTTAATGTTTCTTCAACTCTTACTTCTTGTAGACTTACCCCAGCCGCCATGACGGGCCATCGTTGTCATGTGACCAGAATGAAGCAAGCTCATTGGCTTATAGATCCTTCTAAAATCTGTGCTCCTTCAGTTTTCATGTACAAGTACATTTTCATTCGGTTTTTAATTTTCTTTCGAACCTAAAATATCATCCTTTTTTCTAATAACATAGAGAAACAAATACATAGAATACACAGAATATTCATTAAAAAACTCCAGCTCAGAAATATATGATAAATTGTGAAGAAACAAAAAGCGCCTTTAATTTAGTGGCGGGGGACAATAGATGTCATAGATGTTTCTGGAGTAAACTTTTCTTTCAAACTCACTTTCGATACCATTCGATACCATTCGTTCACTTTCCTTCTTGTTTCGAGAAAATATTTTCCGTTTCTCAGGGCAGCTGGAAGAGCGTCAGCTATAGAGACAAAGAGTTCAAAGATTTGCGGTCACTATCACCCTGCTTATCACGGAGGCTATTATTTTCTCTATTGTCCTACGAGCGCCGACGAGCGCCGAAGGTGCTCGACCAGGAACAACTGAAAAAATAACAGCTTCTGATACTCAGGACCGTACGGGTCATACGATAATATGAACTTATCGACTGAGTGGGAGGGCGGGACGGGAAAATTGGCTCGAGGTCATGGCCGTCCGTGGAGAATGACCAGACCCAAATGTTTTCCTGTCTGGCCCGACCAAACTCAGTCAATAAGCATTTTATCATATATGACTCTTTTTGATCATTTTATGTATATATTTTTAAACGCGCGCGGGTCAGTGTCCGGATACAGGTTTTCCGGACCCCGGACGACCTTTGGATTAGGTGTATCCAAGAGAGCATAAATATATGTCCCCGTCACGTGACTGTTTTTAAAGGTTTTCTTAAGAGCTCGTGCGCAGGTCCGAATACGCGGTTCATATGATAAAAACCTATTTCAAAAAGCAGGGTTATTCGACGAGAGACAACTCACGAGACTAGAACGAAACTGAAGTATGGTTGAATTCAAAATTTCACTCCCTCTTTTCGGCTTTGGTCTCGATTTTGATATCATCAAATGAAGTCTTTTTGGGTTTTTATCTTAAAAGGTAAAGGCAAGTTAGAAGTTTTAAAAATGTTGAGTTGATATTCGTATGGTTTTGCACTTTATAATCTCTACCCATACTCCTTGTCGGGTGAGAGATAATGCTTTCGGCCTTTAATTTGGTTCGACGTTTTTGAATTAGGTGTATCCAAGAGAGCATAAATATTTATGCTCTCTTGGTGTATCGCATAGAATCCCATAGACCATGAAACTCACGCGCTGATTAGCTATCGATCGAGGAGGAGGAGGAGTTGACTACCTGACTAGGACGCTATACACGTCAAGTTGAAAAGCATACACATCTCACATAATTGTACCACTGCACTAGCTAGTAAATAATGCTTAGTGAAGACCACCCATTTCAATAAACGTTGTTGGGAAAAAAGTCCCAAGCGCACAGGACTTACCTGAAAGGGGACACGGGTAGAAATTGCTGAAGTAATAGAGCCACACAAATATATCTACACGAACTAGCTTGCCCTGACCATATACATCAAAGAACGAAATATATTTGCTGATCGGCTAAAATCAAGATTACAGCGAAAATCGTTGCATCGCGACTTCCAACGTCGGTAAGATTTTGGTCTTTTCTGATCCGTCCATCATTCTTGGGGGCGGGGCTTTCACGAACTCGTTCAGTGATTGGTTGATTTGAAAGAAACTCCACCCCCAAACTGATTGACGGCTCAGAAAAAAACAAAATCCAAACAAAATTTGTAATTTGTTGGTCGCGATGCAACGATTTTGGCTGTAAATAAAGCCTGTTGATACGGTGGCCCACAGGGGCAAAACACAATGCAAAATTCCTTTGAAAACACAACAAAGTTTTATGGCACACAACAATCTTTCACAGAACACAACAAATTAGTCTCGTGGAACACAACAATCTTTCACTGAACACAACAATCTTTCACTGAACACAACAATCTCTCACAGAACACAACAAAGATTCACAGCTGACACAAGTCTTTCACAAGCAACTAAAATCTTTCACGGGGCATCACTCTTTCTCATCTTTCACAAGCACAGCTGCCACAGGCTTCCCAGTCTGATTATCTGTGGATTATGTCTAGTAACGGTCATTTCCAGGTCGAAAGCCAAATATGCCCTGTTAGAAATGCTCTCAAAATGACTGATTTTTTCAAACATCATGGCAAATATTGAGTTCAAAAATAAAGATTAATGCTTATTTAAGTCTCAGAACTCAGGGATAGCTTGTTACCTCTTTCCTTCATCCCTCTTCTCCCCTCAACCCTATTTGCGTGTTCAAATGGAACGTTCTGGTGTATGTCGATCAGGTGGCGCGCACATACAGCACAATCGGAGAACAGTGAAAACGATAGCCTGGTTTTCACTATCGAAGCAAGACAACGCCATGCTCGTGTTTTCGCTTGTAAAAGTAGCGACGCAAGCATAAACGCTAGCGCAAAAGAACGGAAGGTTTATTTTTCTTACGCGGGCTTGCGTCGTCTTGCGTCGTCTTGCGTTGTCTTTCGTTGTCTTGCGTCGTCTTGCGTCGTCTTGCGTCGTCTTGCGTCGTCTTGCTTCGTCTTGCGTTGTCTTGCGTCGTCTTGCATGCGTTGTGTTGAGTCATGGTGCGTGGTCTTGCGTGGTTTTCCGTTGTCTTGCGTCGTCTTGTGTTGTCTTTTTCTTACGCGGGCTTGCGTCGTCCTGCGTTGTCTTTCGTTGTCTTGCGTCGTCTTGTGTCGTCTTGCGTCGTCTTGCGTCGTCTTGCTTCGTCTTGCGTTGTCTTGCGTCGTCTTGCGTCGTCTTGCATGCGTTGTGTTGAGTCATGGTGCGTGGTCTTGCGTGGTTTTCCGTTGTCTTGCGTCGTCTTGTGTTGTCTTGCGTCGTCTTGCGTCGTTAGCGTGAACCAGGCATTATATCGTATTTATCCCGCACCATAGCGAATACAGCCAATCAGAAAGCAGGAAATCCGTTGTATATTCGGCGGTATTCAACTGTCTCTTCCCATGACACATTGCCATTATTTACTGCATGTATTTTCTATGGTGTGGGCTTAGTGTAGGATAAAATAATTGTATGTATTTGCTACCTGACGCAGGAATTTTGTAAGAAATGGTTTCCAATTTTATTATTCAAATAGGTATTTAAAAGTAAAAATATTATCACTTGCGAGAAAAGAAGTCCTGATATTCGAAAAAAGAAAAGAAAAAAAGGGAAAAAAGAAAGAAATTTGTAATGTCTAGGAAATGCACCCCACAGAAACAATGCAGTAAGATATATGAATAATTATATTTAGAAATAAAAAATGAAAATGAAATTTATCAAAAAAAAATCAAAAACACCAAACATTTAAAAACAAGTTCAAAAAGATGTAATTTTAACTTAAAGCTTGGGAAAGAAACGGAACAAATGAAGAAAAAAGAAGTCAGAAAAGAATCCGGCGTCAACGAGGATCGAACCTGTAACCCCTTAAAGAGCACCCCCCCGGAAATAAAATAACAGACTGAATGAATAACTGTAAAAAGAAAAAAAGAAAAAGAAATTTTGGGACGATTCTCCCGAGACATTCTGAGAAACTGAGACATCGAATCGACTTACGTTACGGATGAAGATTTCGGCCCCATCCACGCTATCCCGGTGCTACATATTACAGTTATCTTAGCCCGAAGGCCAGGGAGGGAGACGATATCCGGACCCTAATCCATACCTTTAGATATCACCTTAGACCGCTGCGCTACCTAGACACTTAATAAATTTAATGACTAATCGGGGTAGTCTATTCGGCGAAGTTTCATTGTAATGCTAATACTCCCCAGGGAAAGAAATGAACCAATCAGAGTTCAGCTATCAAAAAATAGCTGTTTTGTAAAGAGAAAATAAAAGAATAAGTTTTCAGGAACATCGAGCTTGTCTGCATTGTTTTACTCCATCGATTTGTCCCAATTCCCCAGGGAGATAGAAGAACCAATCAAAATCTAGTGGACTGAAGAGGGATCAATAAATTTCCATGATTACTTTAAGTACAGCAAGCTTCAAGCCGTTACGTACGCTATTACTTATGGATTTTTATTTCCGTTCCAAAGTGAAATGATCGCCCTCACTGAAGATGTTCAGTTGCAATCCACGTTTCTTATTTCAGGAATATCCCTAGAGCGTAATCAGATTAAGACATCAGCAAAGGTAAGTTATTTTATAAGTTAAGGTGAGTTAAAATTTGGATTGATACTTTTAGCTCATCGTTTTAAAACAAAGCTCGTAGTTGTTTTCATGTACACGTATGTTCTTCAATATTAACACCAAATTTGTTAATTACGTGGTCGATTTGAGTTTAATTGTGTAAGTAGACGAGAAATTAAATTATAACTGATCTCGTCAAAATATACCGCGAATCTCGTAATGCAAAATGCCAAACTCGCGCAAGTTTTTATATTGTCGTATTTAAAATACTGGGAAATGCCATTTCTGCCTAGAAACTTAATAACACAAAAAGTAAACCTTTTAAATCTTTCATAGTGCTTTCATTACATGATGAAATCTTTCAAGTGATTCACTGCTCTGCCTGACGAATTATCCTATACATAGTCAAGATAACTAAAATTACACGATTGTAAAAACCAGAGTAAGCACCAGACTGAGACACGCACGTCACGTGATTTGACATGCTTCACCGCATTTGTGCTATTTTTAAACCACAGGTCACTTACGCGCGCTCGTCAATTTTGAACATTTACATTCATTTGCTTCCAGCGCGAGGTGAGTTCGTTCGAATCGTGTTCTAAAAAAGAAATCGAATGGGGGACAACACGTCAAGGTTTTTATAAGGGTGTGTGTGGAGTCTCAGTCACCTGATTATACTCTCCTGGATTTAGTCGTTATTTTTTATGTTAGTCTTGTGGTTAGGGAACGGGAACTAATTTCGAAAACTGAAGAACTGATGTCCAAAGCTGTTTTTTTATCATAATCGGTACCTATTTTAATATCTCATATCAATCTTGGGGCGGGGAGGGGGTGGGTTGGGGTTGGGAAAGAACTAAAACCCTTCACTACCTCTCTGACTTTCTCATGCGACCTGAGCTGGGGCTATTGTTAATGGGGCTTGTTGCTTAATTTGTAGAAACCTAGAACACAAAATGTTATTTCAGTTCCCTGTAGCTTGTAACATTGTACACAACATGCATAAGTAAAAACTGGGGAAAACAAAGGCTAGAGTATCAGGCCGTTAAGGAATGGAATGACCTTAGTTATAATGTTAGAAAATCAAGTAGTATTCAAGTTTTTAAACGTACATTTTTAGCTGAATTATCATCATCTCGAGTGTCATGGAAGCGAGTGATTGGATTAAGCTTGAGGGACAATTTCTGCCGCAAACAGCCGAGGCCATGATGGGTTTTGATGTTAAGTTAGGATGTAATCAAGTTTTACCTGTCTTTAGACACAAAAATACCTTTAAGTTTCGCTCCCTCGTCAAACTCTTGCTCGTGATGCCTGCCACAAATTAAGTGCCGTCAACAAACAAATTAACAAACACAACAAAACAAAATAGTAGAACAGAAAGCAGTTATTTGGCAGGGCCATAGCAAAGCAAATTCTTTTCCAGCAGGGTGACGCGGAAACTAAAGGGTGCATAATTAAGCTAAATTTGCTTCCAAAGGCCTTTGTTGGAAACTTAAAGGGAGTTTGAAGGCTAAGGCGGTGTTTACATGGCACTAGGATCATCCTAGCACTAGGAACATCCTAGTAGGCGAATCATCCTACCTGCAATACATTTACTGCATTCTGTTTACATGGAAATTTGTGTCTTCACTTCGGGTACTAGGATCATCCTACCAAACAGAATGCAGTAAATGTATAGCAGGTAGGATGATTCGCCTGCTAGGATGATCCTAGTTTTTTATCCTAGTGTTATGTTAACACCCCCTAAAAGGTTGAGGTTTGTAGGCGTAATCAGCAATTTCATTCTCAATGGAAGTGAACATGACGTACTCGAACAACTTAAAAAGTATACTGTGAAGCAAAGGCATCAAAAATATTGGGGGGTGGGGGGGGTGGGCGGGAGGCGGCCCCTCCCCTTGCTACTGCTCTGAATTTGGTAAGTTCACCAAGGACACCAAGAGAGACATGCAACGACCCATACACCTGATATCAAAGTCTACGCAGATAACACTACACTAATTCACTGTTCAACACGTTTAATTTTTGCTCTCTGCTACTTATATAGGGCAAGTTTAAAGAGTCGATCCCATAATACTGTAGTCTCCCTCGCAGCCGTGTTTAGCCTCGTCACGCAACGCTCCCTCGGAGTGCGTTTTTCCGAGGGAGCGTTGCGTGACGAGACTGAACACGGCTGCGAGGGAGACTAACAATACTGCAAGAAAGAGCTGTATGATCACTGCTATACTATTTTGTCCAATCTACTTGCTCGCAGCAGTTTTTCTTTTGATATAATTTGCATAACGATCAATCAATTTTTGCTCATCACAAATTGTTTCAGCAACTGCTGAATGTTTCTTGACAGCTGCCCACCATTTGTGATATCTTTCAAACTCTGGAGTATCAGGAATCTCAAATCCTCGGAAATGCTTGAGCACTATTGAAATGCGCAGAGCAAACGGGGCAAACATGATGTCGACATAGCTTAAGGTATCTCCCTGGAAATAGTCATTGTCTGGGGACATTGCCTTGGTGAATGCCTTCAGCCCTTCCAATAATTTCTCTCTGGCTTCATCCTGTTCTTCCTTCGTTTGCTTCAAGAGCAAGGCAGTATTGTACGAAAGAACTTTCTTCCCCAAGAAGTCTCCCCAAATACGAGCATATGCTCTTTGAAAAGGATCTTTGGGCATCAATGAGACATCAGTCTGGCAAGCTTCATCGATGTATTCAATGCAAATGGCACTTTCATAGATTGTGTTGGCACCGTGGACTATTACTGGTACAAGTCCTGTAGGACTGATAGCCATCCATTCTGGGGTTTTATTGTAAGGGTCTTGTTCTATGTATTCAAATTTGGCCTTCTTAGCAAGCAAGGCTATCCAAGCACGCTGAGCATAGGGACAAGACCAAGAAGAGTACAGCTTTGGTATGGTGTCCATAATATGCAAACCTATATAAAAACCAACACAACTTTATAAAATAGAATTTCAGGCTCGTAACATGGTATATTTTCGTCTCACTGATCCTGGGTTCTTACGGAAATTTTGATTCCTGAGCCCATATTTTTAGACATTTTTGATCCCTGATCGTTGGTGCAAAAAACTGAGCTGATCCCTGATCCTGACCCAATGTCCCTGATCCTCGATCCCACCCATTTGATCCCTGAGCCCTGGCCTCTGATCCCTGATCCTGGCCATAATTTGGAGCTTGATGGTCCTTGATCCCTGATCCCATATACCATGTTACAAGCCTGGAATTTAATGAAAAGCTGGGGAGGTTGCAGGGGCGGATCCAGGATTTTGCAAGGGGGTGTCCCAAATAGGCCTCTTCAGAGATGACGTCACATCCAAGATGACGGCCGCCTAACATTGGAATCTGATGACGTCATCTCGCACGGCGCTGGGGGGGGGGGGGGGGGGGTGTCCGGTGCACTAAGAGGAACGCATTCATTATAAGAACTTTTGAAGCTATGTTGAAAACACTCTCGAAAAGGTACGAACATACTGCGATTGACGTCTTTATCAAAAGAGAAGAGCCCCAGCCCCCGAGCAAAAAACACTATGAGGGGTACAACAAATGCTATGAAGGTCCACAGTAGTTAAAGCAGGTGGGAATTGACTTATTTTGGGGTGGGATTTGGGATACCAGCAAAACAGAGAGAGTAGGAAGGAATGAAAAATGTTAGGATGGAATTGCGATTGCTCTTGGAAATTGAGAAATAAAGGAGGAAGGTGAGTCCGAAAAACTGCATCTTATCCTAAATCAGAATAAAGAATGCACAAAGTAGAACTGTGACATTTCGTCTTTTAATGCGACTAAAAGACGTACGACGAAATATCGCAGTTATTCTTAATTTATTCTGATTTAGGATAAGATGCAGTTTTTCGGTCTCACCTTTCTCCTTTATTTCCTTAAAATGTTGGATGAAAAGGTTTTTGGAAATTGGCTGGATATATAGTAGAATTTCCGAACCCTACCATTGGGAATTATTGTGGACAGGAGCCCATTGTGGAGCATGAGCTCTGCTATGGCCGGCCAAGGATTTGCATAAACAATGGAGAGAAGCCAGTATGCCCGGCGTAACTATAAATCAAACGAAACCAAACAAAAATTCAACCGAACTTAAGCTTCGATCATTCAGTTGTTTTTAGTTTGCTTAGCTGACTCTAGGCCGGGAGGAAGGAGGGGCAGAAGGGGGACGGTAGACGGAGGGGGACTACCCTTGGAGCTGACCACGCAGGCTCGGTTGCTTTTTGATTGGTTTGGCAATCGAACAATTTAAAAATCGACCTGCGACATTTTGGTAAGTTCGATTTTCGAAATTAATCAAACTAAACCAAACAATTTGATTGGTTCAATTTTTTCCAATGATTAAAAAATTAATATCGATAAGTTTAATGACTGATTCAGTAATAAAGATAAGGGATTTTTTCATACAAGGAGTTGTAGAAGCCTAAAATCTTTGAGCTGTGTCACACAACGCAAAGTCACGCGTCTAATATAAAATGCCGTTGAAATCAATATAATTTGTCAAGGACGTCAAGGCCAGGAAAACTTATTTGCCGATGTATTGTTTCTGCATAGAATGTATTGTATTGTATTGTTTTTGCATAGTTTCGGAGCACAAGACGATTAAGAATGAACCTCAATAAGGTTTGATTTTTATTACAATAATTCGATTTGGTTCGATCGAAGTTCGTTTGATTACCCTCCTGGCAGAGGGTACTAGTATTTTTATAGCCAGTTCTCCTTCGATTGCTGAACGCCATCCAAATATTCTTGGTTTGCAACCATTCCCAGGAGATTGAATTGAACAAAAGAAACGGCGGCCATGCTGGAAGACTCGACAAAAGAAAACCACTACCATGACTGGAGGAACTTTTGTCCAATTCGTTCTGGGAATGGTTGCAAACCAAGAATTAATTAAACGATATAATTGGAGTTCGATTGTGTCCGATTACTATCAGTATTGAATGCCTGGAGTATGATATGTACAGCCAGAAAGTATCAGTCTGGAGGCTGCAAAATACAAGCGCCATAATCTGAAAAATCGAAACACCACATTTGATGTAGTCTCCCTCGCAGCCGTGTTTAGCCTCGACAATTTTTTCATAAAAGCAGCAGTATCCCTCCCGCCTCTCAGCATGGTTCTACCATACATCCGTTTATACATTGTAAGGCGTGACGAAGCTAAACACGGCTGCGAGGGAGACTACATTTGATGACATTTCAGTGATTTTCCACGGCATTTCGACTTCGCGGATACCGCGGATAACACGGATACCACGGATAACACGGATACCACGGATAACACGGATACCTTTTTAAAAATCAATATAGTAGCAAAAATTACCTTCGATCTCTCCTATAAGTGCTTGTAAGTTTTCAACGACGTCTCTTATATTTTATCAGTCAATCAAGGTGATGTTCCACTTTCGGATCTCACTTGCGATCAATATCCTTATAATTCTAATGGCAAATGCACGGTACGGTTACGGAATTTCGAATGTTTTAATAGACATTACAGTACTGAAAACAGGCGAGACTAAGAAATTCAAAACACATCTTTCTGTCTCGTAAGAACATTAAGAACCTAATACTCAACTAATATCCTCAGCTATACAATGGCTCTATAGCCACATATTCTCAGTTATTCTATCAGGTTTTGTGTTGGGCTTCCTGTGTTCAAACATGGCGCCACAAAAGCATGATCGAATCAAGGTGGCGATTTATTTCAGAAAACAACTCTTGAATAGTACAAGGAAGCTAAAGAGACAACAGACGAAGAAACAACTTCCGATGACAACGGTAACCCTTCAGGTTATTAGGACATTATTTGACATTGTATTCTGATATTTTGAATACTGATTGGTGTGAATTTCAGCTCATTCGCCCTAAAAAAGGTCCGGGAAAAGGTATATCCTGAAAACTTACAAGCACTTATAGGAGAGATCGAAGGTAATTTTTGGTACTATATTGATTTTTAAAAAGGTATCCGTGTTATCCGTGGTATCCGTGTTATCCGTGGTATCCGCGAAGTCGAAATGCCGGATTTTCCAAGCCACACGCTTCGATATATTCCGTTACTTTTGTCTTTAAAATATAATTTTTGTTCTTATAATCTGCCAGTTAAATACAAACTTACCAGTATGAAGGTTTAGACTTGAGAAACTTATACAGACACGACTTCAGACACAAAAACCAGTCAGGAAAGTGTTCGATTTCTCGTTACCAAAACCATGCATGGTCAAACGTGACCATTTTAAAAATTATGGATGGTCATGCAAGGTAGAACGTACCACAGGGAACCCAAGCTTGACTAGAGAATAGTTTACTTATTCATTTTGCTAAATATAAGTAGGTTATTATACATTCTTTTCTTTTCTTTTTTTTTTTCTTTTTTCGTATACACCTTCACCTACACCTATTTCCGTAATTTAATGTTAGAATAAAGCTTAGACTCAAAGAGGATAACGCCGTAGTTAGGGTTAGTGATTATACATATAGTGCAGGAATATCGTGCAGAATTGTTCAGTTTTTTGCTACAAGCATGAAAATTGGCACAATGATAGAAGACAACATGCTGACTAGATATGATGTAGCGCCACGCCCAAAAAATACTACTTCCAGTTTTACACATGTGGAATTCTTCTTCTTCTTCTTCCAACGCAAATATCCGACGTTTCGGAGTCATCATTAATGGAGTCAAGATGACTCCGAAACGACGTCGGATATTTGCGTTAATCTTTATTCTAGATTCCTTTTCTAAAGCTTTGTTACTGGAATAAATTTTCACTTAGAATTAATAGATAAGACTATTACATTAACAAGGTGTTCCATGAAATGTGATAATTCTTTACGAGTACTCTCCTCCCCAGTCCCCTGGAGGGCCGCTACGCAGGCTAGTACTCTACTTAATTAGCTATAGTGCCCCACCCTGTTTTCCATACTTCCAGTTTTATGATAATGGCCGCTTTAATCAAATTTGAAATTAATGTAAATACCTGTTTTCTTCCGCACTATCACCATCAACCCGTCCTATTTGGTCTGTTGTATGCCCTTTCGTTTGACATGTACTGCCACACCCAAACCTTAATACTGCCAGTACAAATATATAGTAATTATATCTCAAGTTTCTAAAATATCAAAATTATTTACCTTGTTTTAAGGGTAAGGAGACTGAATAAGACCATAAAAACGCGCCATACGGTCAAAAAGTACATCAGACTGGCGTTTTTAATTCCAGCTCTCGGGAAGGCGGTTCGCGACTTTGCGCTAACTATAGCTGAGATGTCACTTTCATTGCAGTGTTGTGTGCAGCACGACCTTTTAGCGTGGTTATCATATGATGAGACTTTACTGCATTGCACAGTAAATCATCTTAGAGTGCAGTCAAGATCTGTGATATTACAAAGGGCGATTTTACTGCGGAAGCGCTTGTATCGCAAACAACAACTTAGTAAACTTTCAGTGGGATTTTTCTGACCTGCCAATCATTTCAAGGAGGCGGAGAACTGCCCTCGATCCACGTTTGCCATCCACCTTGAGGCCCTTTGAGGGCATTTACATCAGCTCCTCCCAAAATTCAACTAAAAGTTTGAATTCGTTGTTGGTCGCGATAGAATCGTTGTCGCAGTAATGACGTTTGAATTGCAAATCCGCAAGGAACGCTGCTTAATTGCATGGAACTGCTACAGAGGTGGGCACATATTGTAACTGCTGTTGTATGCAAGAAAACAAAACGTGGTAAGGAGTTGTTGTATTCTGACACACGTTCACATGCAATTTTCCTGGGACTATTACTGCAATGCTGCGTGGAACAGCTGTAGTCGAGTTTTACTCCAGCAACGTAACTCTGCAGTTGCTTATTGTTGTTGTTGTTGTTGTTGTGGGGGGATGGACACACGGTGAGAATGCTGTTAGCGAAACATTGCAAGAAAAGTTACATCATGTATACGGCCTTTATCTAAAACGTTGCAGGACGGACACACGATGCAATTCTGCAGTTGCTTGCAAAACTCAAAAAACTGCACGTTGCACAGCGTGTACAAATGAAAAAAAAGAAGAAATTTTAGCATTTATCTAGCACAAATATCTATATGTATATAATCAAATGCGCTTAATAGTGTTTGTTAGTGGTAAAGACAGACTGTTATACCGGGCGACAATCCCCTACTCTTATACGAATAGCTCAACAGGTTTCTTTAATGTCCCCCATATACAGGTTAAGGAAGGGATGGGAGGACAGGGCCTACGGTTTAAAGTCCTTATCCGAGAAGTGACCTGAAGGTCTAACCATTTGCAGATGTAGTTACAAAGGTGAGTGTTGTGATTCGGCCTGGGCGTGAACCCACGACCTCCCGCACGAAAGACCGACGCTCAACCGAGCCAACTGGGCAGCGGTTGGCTCAGTGTACACGCGCGTACATAAACACGCACTACGCACGCACCGCACACACACATACATACTCACACACACACACACACACACACACACATGCAAACGCACGCAAGCACGCACACACACAAAGAAGTACAACAACAATGCTTTGATTCCAACGCTTTATTGGTTCTTTTTGTAAAATCTTAAGAACTGGACTCTGCATAAATATAATTGTTAATTTCATTTGTTCAAAATAACGGTGTTCCCTGTTTGGCTTAAAGCCACAAATAGAGCCGAGTACAGACACTTCTAAGTGGGCTACTACTAGATAGGTCTGATGAGTATTACAGCTAGTCAGTGTGACATAGACCTTAGGTACAGGGTCGTGACATGGTACGTTTTTTCGCTCGTGATCCCGTTTTTTGGTCGAAAGTTTTGATCCCTGATCCCAAAAGTTCTCTTATTTTGATCCCTGATCCCAGTTGTGAAAATTTTGATCCCTGAATCCTGTTGATTTGACTACTGATCCCGATCCCACGTTTGTGACCCCGATCCCATGGCTTAAGGGTGATCCCGATCCCAAGCCTGTGATCCCTGATCCCACGTACCATGTCACGACCCTGTTAGGTAGGCACTTTATCAATGAAACAAAACTCATGTAAACTTGATGACAAGATGCCCAAAAGACTCTCCTTTTGAAGGGAAGAGAGTTAACGAGTTACCCTACAAGGGAAGAGGATTCTATTGGAGTCATCCTTCCCTTACTCGCCATCCCTAGTAAAATGTAGCACTCCTGAGCTGGTTGCTTCTTAGGCAGGATGGCCTTGTATATCAGTTTGGCCATCCAGTCTCATTGTGTAGGGAGAGACAAAACTAGTAGATGGCTTTTAGGCAATTCTTTAGAGATGGAACACCCTTGCCTGGGGTATGTTATGCTCTAGATCTACATGCCCCCTCCATATCCTCAGCCAATCAAAACAGGTCCTAGTGGTGCCACGCGCACCAAGCAAGCTTACTGAGATTTGTCTCATTGAATTTAGTGCTTCTTCACGGAACAGGATTTAAGTGATCTTAATAACTCTGGGTTGACAGGCATGCAACATGCATACAGCTCCATGATTCCGAGTTGTACGAAATTCAACTTCCAATAATATTATCAATGAATTTGCTAACTACTCTGGGGCAATTGAGCAATTTCTTTTTAAGATGTCACAAAAGATAGTACAATTTGGAGCCGAGTTATATGGTTGCAAACAGATGTTTTTTTAATTTGCAGAAATAATGCAATGGTACATGCCAGTCAACTTACAATGCACCAGTTGTAAAGTACAGAATTGAGGCATATCATAATTGGAAGGAGTAGGTCATTGTTTTTCAATATGTTGGATGGATGGGATAGATGAGTTGAGGAAAATTAATGGTGGGATGGTTAAATTCTACATTCTCAAGGGGGTTTATAAAAACAAACCTTTCAACTAACTTTTCAAGTGGTTGACAAATGATCAGTTCAAACCAGTGGGGTTTCCTGTGTAACTAGCACTATGGCTGCAATCACTACTACATTTAGCTGTAATTCTCTTTCTTATAAACTATGGTTGTGGACATGGACCATTGTTAATGGTTAGTAAAATACAGTTAAACATTCTGATCTGCAGCCAATAACTCAATCTGTAATAGCTATAGATATATAATTCTGGGAGATACACAAAACCCCACCGCCTCAAGACTGTGCCTTAGCTTCTTGGGGCAGATCCAGGACTTTCAGGAGGGGTTGCAGTGTTACAGAAGTCGGAAACTATCTTAAGTATCCAGAGGATACTTTGGCAAACTTTCTTTAAAAAGAAAAGGGTTCAAAGTAGTCTCTAGATCAGAGGTGCACACCCTCTGCACCCCTCCCATAAATCCGACCTTGCTTCTCCAAACTGAATTCAAAAATATCATCTTTGCTATCCAAACCATTTCTGCTGTATACTTTACAACCAGTGCACGAGTTAAAATCCAATTTATGTCAGAAAGTTTTTCAGATTTAAAGTTATATTATATCACAATTCTACTTTGTAGCCATAGCAACTGTAATTTTAAGGTGTCAATTAGTATGAATAAATTACACATGCTAGGGTTACATAGAAGTTAATTAACAATACTGAAGCTTTCACACTTAATGCAAAAATAAAAAGGTAATATTTTTATAAGGTTAGAGGATAAGATCCAAGATATTTACCATAGGACATTCATTTGTAGCCATGTAAAAGGCTCTTAGGGAGGAGAGGGAGAGTCGACCCTTTTACTACAAGTTCCAGAGATCTTCCTGATTCTCCACGTCTTCCACAAGAGAATTTTACAGGCTATCTTGGATGATAAAGTATTCCTTAGAATTATTTTTGGAGGTCAACATTTCATCACAAGAGCAAAATATCCAGCTCAAAGACATCGAAATCATAAACCATCTTAAATATGCTATTGCTTTTCTAAAATTACTCATTAAAACTAATATACAACTTTACTGAAATACATCTAAAACTCTCTCTCTTTACTCATTAAAACAATATTACTGACAATAATGTCAGGCGTGCCGGCCATGTACAACAAGGTTTACCTAGTATATACATGAAATCTCCACACCCTGACAAAACTAGTCTTTTGAAGGAACTTGTCTTAAATAAATAATATAAAATAACAATTTTACTTTTTTTAATTAATAGTATAAAATAGCATAGACTATACATACTTTTTTAACTTTCTTTTGTTTTTCATATCATTGTAAATTATTTTGTATTTTGAAATTGATTTCGTTGAATATTACTATCTTATAGTTTGATTGTTCTTTAAAACTAAGCCTTTCTTGAGGAACTGGGCTTTTGAGCCATTCAGGGTGCCGAATAGAATGAACCAATAGAATGCAAGATATAGATTTCTTATCTTTACATTGATGGAAGTTGTTTTCATTCATCCTAATGTCACAAATGTCCTATAAGTAAGACTGAAATCAATCAGGTTTTGCAGAGCCAGATAAAAGAATGTTGACTTCTTTGAGTCCTATTTGATGTTGAAAATCCTAGCTTGCATTTGACTATCTTGGATACATGGAAAGTGTTGCTTTCCTTAACCTATTTAGTACTTTTTGGTGAGCTTGTTTTGCAGCCAGCTTGCAAAAGCATGATAAAATGAGTGCTTAAAAGAGCAAATTATATAACCGTGTTGAAGGTAATATACAGCGTAAATGTACACAATGACGACAGTACAAAAATAAGTCAAATTTGCTTTATCTTTGATTGGGTTATCAGACTGCTCAAAACCAACTGTCTGACCAGATACCTAGAGTGAGTTCAATTCTGGGGCTGGTTGCTAAAAGGCGGGTAACCCAGACTTAAGTCTAAAGAAAACTGTCCAGTTCAACCTAGGGTTAACGTTAACCCGCCTTTGAGCAACCAGTCCCTGAACACCAATTCCATTCCAATGACAATAGTCCAACAACTCTTGCATTGTCGTCTTATGATTCTTATGATTCACTGGTTTTGAACAGTCTCATAACCAGCAATGAACATGACTAATCTATAAGGCACATATTATAATTAAATATTATTTATTGTAATCTGGTTTTTAAAGCCAGAAAACTAGTCTAGAAGTAGTTTAGAAAAGCAAGCAAAAGTGCCTGAGTATGCAAATATTAGGGCATTTAATTCTAATAACAAAAGCGTATATTTTGTCATATCAAGAATTTTCTTCTGTTGTGGATTGGGGC
Source organism: Telmatactis stephensoni (assembly GCA_029948255.1). NCBI lineage: Eukaryota > Metazoa > Cnidaria > Anthozoa > Actiniaria > Isophelliidae > Telmatactis > Telmatactis stephensoni. The sequence continues at coordinate 19,550 of JALIZF010001286.1, read as the reverse complement.
AATAATAGCTTTGGATCTAACATGCTTTGAAACGATTCTTAGTTCTGGTTTCTACTGCATCATTTCTATCACATTGGCAAAAAGAGACAAGTACTGCTAGCTAGTGTGAAGCACATTATTGGGTCTGCATATGTTACTTGAGGTAATGCTTGTGTCAATCATACAAACCCAACTAAAACAAATAGTAGATTTTAACAGAATGTTAAACCCTGACATGGCTCAGACTGTGCCACACTGTATTACCAGTAGCAGTCACTCATGCCATGGTTTTGACATTCAGGTTGTCAATGCACGTGCATAATTTACAGAATTAATGAATGCAGAATCTGCCAAACAAAAATCTCCATAGAAGCACAAATTTGTTGTAGATAGCTGGATCCAAAGCTAAAATTGCTTTTGGTAAAGAGTTTCCAGAGGCTCAACTAGTAAGTATTCACTCAGTAACAATCTATTCAGACTATACTATTGACATAAGACACTCATACATTGTATATTCACAAAATCTTACAGGATGTTCAGTGGTGCCTATGCCCACCTATTCAAATAAAATGATTACTGTTCTTGAATATCTGAATAAGAATGCTTCCTTGGATTGTCTGAAGTGCCTATGTATATATTATGGACAATAAAATAGTATTATTGCTTGGTGCTGTATACTTGTAGAATCTGTACATTAATGTACATCTGTGAACTACTTAATATAATTGAGTTATTTTATGTTAATTTTTGAAGGTCGTAGCACCTTCCTTTGAGATATATTGCAGCATTAGAACTTATGGCTGTGGCACACCAAACAATTTCAGCCCTAGCTAAGGCTTTGAGGCAGCTTCAGTCCTAGCTAAGGTGTGAGACTTGCAACACATGATGGAAATTTTCCTGCAATTATTTGGTACAACGCAGAGTTTATATGTGTGTTTACCTGCCACAGTTTCACACACCCCTTCCAGGGGTACCATCAAATTCTTTCTGCATCAACTGTTGTAGCTGCATGGGTCAACACACAGCTCAACTGCTGTTGGGCATGGCTTGAACATTTGCAGAAAAAGTTCCAACATATGAGCCTATACGATTTGTGAAGCCATGCAATTTCAGCCCTAGCTAAGGTTTAAGGTTAGAGACAAGCCCTGCAATTCAGAATTTGTCAAGCCCCATATCTCCTGCAGCTCTAGCTAAGGCTTAGGGTAAATGACAAGCCCCCAATTATGGCCCAAGGTTCTGCAAACCTGTTCATCATGTGCAATATAATTCATTGGTGTAATCTAAAAGCTGTTGAAATGATATGCCATATTTCTTATTCCTAAATCCATTTTCATCCAATCCCATTTCCATTCATCCTCAGTGAAGTGAGGAGTTGGGTTTAGAAGATAAAATCAGTGAAGATTCTATAAGAAGTATAGACATGTCATGCCGAAGCTTGTCTAATGTTTGATAAACCTAATCTCTCTGTTTACTACTGCCAGTGTTCTAGTTCCAACATCACTAGAATTCTGCATCTTATTTTCTTCCTTTCATTCACATTCATTCTCTTCCTTTCTTTCAATATGGACTAATGCCTAATTATTATCTGAAGGTGCATTAGCAATGTCTCTATATGGAAATTTAAGTTAATTTTTTTTATATTTAGAGTACAACTTTATTCGTTGTAATGTCAGGCAATATATTGTAAAGTCAGATTGGATTTCTAGTCAAGGTCTTATATGCTATGCATAATTGGACAAACCCAAGCTGAACACTAAGCATATATATCTATACAAGCCTGATACAGATTTTATTGCATAATAATAATTATTAAATAAAAATATTAAATTAATGGATCTTATAGAGTCTAAGACTCTCATAGATGGAAAGCTCCAACTACACCTAGTCATTATTTTTTTGCTTGCTCTGGTGATGAAATTTCAGGAAGATGAAATCACCTCATAAACTAACTGCCTGACAGAAGTCATAACAGCCATGCAACTACCAAAATTCTTATGATGTGCCATTGACGGGCCATGAAAAATTCATTTCAACTCCAAGTTTTAATTTTAAAGTTTTTATAACTAGAACAATATATTATTGTTCTTAGTTAATATAAACATAAACTATTTTGTGATTTTTGATCCTGGATTATTTATAGTCCATTGATGTTTGAAATCTGGGTTTTAAGTGAGACTAAGACTGAATTTAAGCTGTGACGTGCAACCTTTAGAAAATGGTCCATTACTAAAAAATGATGTGAGACATTGCTGTCTGGAAAAATTATTTTTGGGAGCAGATAAAAACTTTTTTCAATTATTTGCTTGCCTAAACTACTTAAATGCTCCCCAGAATGATTCTCTTGGAAAATGTTTCTGTGCTTGAAACTTATTCCCCAGGGCCTGGATGTTTGAAAGATGATTAGCATTAACCCAGGATTAACTTAAAGAAAACCATTCATTTTAACCCAGGATTAGCATTAACTGCCTTCAAACAACCCAGCCTTGAGGACTGTTAGTAATGTGAAAACACTGGGGCAAGACAAGTAAATTAGGTCTATAGCCAACTCCAACAAAACAACAAATAAATTGATTTATTTGTAGTCTTTGAAAGCATTTTGTAACTTCTTGATATTGTAGAGGATTAGACATCAAGTATCCAGCTTCTGCCACCACACTTCTAATCCTCTTTTTGCAATCACATTTTGATTCTGGCTAGAGCGATAGCACTTAAACCGTGAAACAAGTACTAACTAAAAAGTACAAATAGTACTAATGAAACAATAGAAGACAAAGGGTTTTGCTACTATTTGTCTCTATTTAGTTGCTAAGTTATTTCACGGTTTAAGTGTTATCGTTCTATGTTTCATCTTTGTTGGGTTGTCAGGGTTTTCTGGGTTTTAGACAAGCAATGCTTGTTTTTCAAGCCAAGTGATTTTGTCTAATTTAGAGTCACAAACTGTACAAGAAAACCTTGAAACTTAATCCTTTAGTGCAAGCAATGTACAACCACCACCAGGCAACTGTTTACGAGGTGTCCTTAACATCAGTATTAAGTGAACCAGCACATTTTAGTTTATGATCAGATTAGCTGTTTTCAATTTTAAATATTGTAAGTTCTCTATGATATGCATTCATGGTTCATATAGGTGCTGTTTAGAGGCTTAGACACAGCTTTAAAAATGCATGTGAATAGGACAATAAGTAAACATGACTTTTGGAGGGCATATTGGTTATTATTTGTGGCCCGAGTAGCTTCATTTGTGCCCGAGCGCAGCAAGGGTGCAAATGATGCTACAAGGGCCACAAATAAACAATATGGCCGACACAAGTCATGTCATTATCATTATCATCAATATACTAGGCTGTCGCTTGATGCCTTCTCAGCCAATCAGCAACAGGGCTGCAAATGTATTTGCAGCCCGTCAAATTCAATTTTCGCCTACTGAACAGCGTGTTTTCAAGAGGGCAGTTTGCTATTTGGCCAGTATATTGATGATAATCATAATTAATTTGCACATAAACAAGGAGTTCATTAAAATTCTTTAACAGAAGGTCATCTGGCTGACACCTTAACGCATTACTACATGATGTTCATTAGCAAAAGGTCATTTGAGTTGTTCAAGATGGCTGAGCAAAGCTGTCTTTACAGTTTGCCAACCTCCCCAGTGCCCATCCTTTTAATAATGAACTCCCTGCATAACTATGAAGCATCTGGGCATCTTCTAATGCACTAACATGCCATTATGCAAACTTCTGATGGAGAAGTCAATTTGGATATGAATTTTAACCCAGGCAAGTAATTGTGCAAATTAATCAGAATTGCTGTAGGTGTAATTAGTTGCTTAATGTCCACCTATATATACAACTAGTACTATTTATTCTTAAAGCAACTTAGAGTAGTGAAATAACAGAATAATTTATGGAATTAAATTATGTATAATATGACATTGATGATGTAACTTCATCACTAATAATTAAGCATTTCCCACTGTTCTTTTTCAGCAAAAGATCATCTTTCTTTCTTTCTTTCTATCTATCGTTCTTTATTGTTACCTTGTCTCATGTTGATGAACTTGTTGTACTTGACGTTGATGGCTTGTGATAATATTTGCAGTTTGGCCTTGTACACTTGCCTTTGTTAGCATCCCTGCATATAGTAACTCGGCCATCGATTATTTCAACATTTTCTGATAGGAGAAAATTTAAGCATCCAGTTGAAATATGCAGGAATTTATTTTGAAAAAAAAGGTTTTGCTGCGAAACACCCATGGTTTTTAGTCCTTACAATGAATTATGTGCTGCTCAAAAGTACCTCAAAACTAGAATGTTTTTCAAATGAAAAATGCAGGAAAAAGATAGGAAATAAAATCATTTGTTGGATAAAATAAAATAAAAAGCAACATAATCACCAAGTTCATCACTCTAAATTGGAATGTGAATCGAAGAGGTGAAAAAAAAAAAAAAATGAAATAATAAAATTAAGCCAAGAATATACTTCATGATTTACTTTTGATGTAGTGAGTCAAAAGGCTGCAAATGCAATATTAAATTTCTTTGCCTCCATGCAGTGAGACACTCTTAATGAAAAACAAAAGCATTGGTTGGGGAAACCCCCAAAAAGGGTAGAGCCAAATAGGCACACCCAACTGAAATTACCTACAAATGCAGTCTGCTGGACTACATTTCAGACAGAAGTTCTCAATCTGAAAGAAAGATCACTGACAGCACTGCAGACCTTTTGTCTCACATTTACATTTCTGAAAAAAGCCAAACTTCAATTAATTCAATTCACATAATTTAAAAACGGATTTTCAAACTAGTTTAACTGGTCATGTGCCCATAGTGAAGCCTGCCTTCCAAAAGCCAGTGCCATAAGCAGCTAGCTGCAGCAGCAATGTAAGATTAATGCATATGGATTGTTTTAATGCTTTAATGTTACCAGTGCATGATTGAAAAGACTAGCCGGAAAAGTTGTCAGTCAGGTGAAAATACAGTATGTCTGTTGGCCAAAATAGTGCAAATTGTTTGAAATAGGGGAAATTTAGTTGTCTTTTGTTTTGAATTCCTTTCTTTCTTTTCCTTTCTTTCTTTCTTTCTCTTTTCTTTCATCTTCAAAGTATGTATTGTCACAAAAATGCATAAACTGAAAATATTGTTTGTTTTGTGAAAAAGTGTTGAAATTTCTAAATATTACACATTTTGCAGACCAGAAAATCACATTAATCCAGCATTGAAAGAAAACAAAAACTGAACAAAACCAAAAAAAATTAGTTTGTGATACTTATCTAAAAGAGCACAATAAATTACACTGATATCTTTCAAAAAGACTATTGTTGCATGGGTGTCTCGTCAAGCAATAATTTCAGTCGTTAATATTTTTGTGATAATTTCATAGACCCAAAAATAGAGGTTTAAAATTCAGATTTTTCCTGAAAAACAGGATGGACTGAAATCCAGGTTAATCCTGAAAAACACAAGTTTTGAATTCAGGCTTTCCCTGAAAAACAGGTTTGAAATTCATTTTGTTTCTGATCTGCTCAAAATCCATTTGATTTCTACATCCAGCAAAAATTGTAAAGTGATTTATAAAGTGCAGGAATTTAGTAATAGATACTTAAAGGAATTAACTGTGAAGTTTTTAAAGGGTCTATAAAATTCATCATTTATAAGAGTGAGCAGCAGCATAAAAAGCAAGCATTTAGAAGCAATCTGCTCAATGTCATTGAGCATTGTAAACCATTGTCAAATGCAGCACACTGCGTCAACGAAAAGAAATCTTATTTTTTGGTTTTGGTTTTTGTTCTTGTTCAGAGAAGACTGTTTTTCTTCATAAATGAAAATCATTGAGAATGAAATATTGATCAATACAAGAAGAATGTTTTGCCAAAATAAATTCAGGTTCATTTGCTCAAAGGTAAACAGAAAATTTTGTCGGATAAATCACTTTACGCAGCACATATATGGATGTCCAACAAATCACTATCCACCAATATAAACTGGGCCAAAATATTCAGAATTGTATATCACAAATAAAATCTGATGATCATGAAACAACCAAGAAGTAAATTCTCTCAATATACAAAACCTGATGGCAGAGGGCCGGGGTTATCCCTAGGAACCATGCAATGCATATTGTGTAGTCACAGAAAATATCCATACCCCCACCACAGAGGGAATTCGTAAAGGGACCCCCCTCCCCCTCCCCCCAATTCCTCTGGAACTTCCATTTGTCTTCCATACAAACTGTGTAATTTTGTTCTTTCTCTGACTCCCCTCCCTCCAGAATTTCCAATTCCCTCCAAGGTGGGGGTATAGATATTTTCTGGAACTACACATTGGGGGTCTTCTTGACTGAAGTTGAATTGACAAGGTGGAGTACATGCCTAAGACCTAGACACATAATACAAGTGCTCTTGCAACTTTTTCTGTGCCATTGCACACAACACACAATTTGTCCACCCCTGCAACAGCTACTTGAAGGTCTAGAATCTAGTTCTAGTTCTGCAACTTGCCTCTGCAACACTGCAGGTGTGGACAAATGGTGCATTTTTCATTTGTGCTTCCTGTTTCGTGGAAAAAAAAAACACAGGGAAAGGACACTTCTGCCACACAGAAAGCTCAAATGAAAAAGATGAGCAACAAATTTAAAGGAGGGCCCAGAGTCTGGACTAAAATTAACTCCATCTGATGGATTAACAGAAAATGAGCTTGATTTCCAGGAAAGGCTCGACAGGTACCAGAGGTTAGAAGCAAAAGGGAAAATCCTGAGGGGCAATTGCATGGTTTCTAAGGATTTTTTTTTCATTTTGAGAGAATCTACTTTTGTGTTTCCAAACATTCCAGCTACAAAATTTGTCATTGTTGAGCAGTGTGCTGATTCTCTGGTTGTGCCACAGCAAGACTGCCAAGCAAAAGTGCATGGTCGTCCAGCAGCAGAAAGCATTGTAGCATTTGGTTACCCATTTCCTATTCTTGATGGAAATAACCTTATTTAGGAAACTACTGTAAGGATACACTTGTCACATATTAGAGTCTTCAATAATGCTTACAATATCACATCCACCAAAGATAAAGAGAATGATAAATCTTCAACAATTTGGATTTTGTTACTGACAGTAATTTTTTTAAAACGATCTTAAATTTGCAAGCTGAACATGAAAATGAATTTGGAAAAAAGTGATAAAACAAAGTTAATGTAAAAGCACAAGATTGAATATTGCTTTTTTGTGTGTACTCTGATTTCTTTTTGTTGAAGACCACATTCCATATGACTTTTAAAAATTCTGTGCTGTACCATGGTTGCCATGCTATGTCTGAGCATTGTGAATGGATTTAAAGATCAACCAGATCAGTTAGGGTGTGTCTGGTTGAAGACCGCTCCTTGCAAGTCACAAGACCTGAGCTGTAACCAATGAAAACACTGAGATATAGCACAGCACAACACATTACTGCACAAACTTTTTCATAGCCATATAAAATGTGCTCAAAGAGAAGAGGATCTAGGTAACCAACGCTTCAGCAAAAGCAAAATAGAAATGGTATGCTCACTGTCAGTTATGTGGGCATAACGACAGGCTTCCCTGTGGCACTGGCCAGAGCTATAGTCCCGACAAACAGGCAAGGTTTGCTGTTGAAATAAAGAAAAAACAAGAAAACATTTAGCTTCAAGAGAAATGGAAAAAAATTAGACACAAAAACCTGAAAATCTAAAATATGAAAAATTTAAAACACAAAATTATAGAAATTGAAAAGAAACCTGTTGAAATAGCAAAACGTTATTTAATCACATTGAATGGATGAACTTGGTGGAATAATAAAACAACACAGTCAGAAGAAAGAATAAAGATAGCATGGATTGCTTCAAAGTCCTGATTTTTGAAATTGAAGTGAATGAGAAATGAATGAATGAAAGGGAATTATTACTATCCCCCTTTCTTAATTGTTTGTTCCATAAAAATCATAAAACTGTTCTCTTGTGCAATACATGCAGGCTATGCCAGCATGCTGCATGTAGGACGGGACCACCCTCCACACAGTAGCTGGGAAGGGGAGAGGAGAGGGACAGTCACGTCAGGACTCTTCACTTCAATTTCATTTACCAGAACACTTTTATTCTCATTTCATCAAATACAAAAGTTACAACTTTCTTTTCTGGCTAATAAAATGATTTCTTTAATAAAATTGAGTGATACAGCAATTCCGATGTAGTATATTATATTCTGTTCTGTCTTCAGACAGTTTATTTTTAGTCCTGTGTACATTATATGTTACATTTTTGAGAGTAATAGATTATAATATTGAAGGGTTACCACTGGCAAAGCTCTGGGTATTTGGTAACATTGCATTCATGTTTTTAAATCTTATTGACAATTGTATGGAAATTTCAAGTCAATATCATGATTCTCAGTTGTTATTGCAGTTGACACAATATTTTTTCACATCACTTCAATTTATTCTCAGTATGCTTCAAGTAATAGGGAGGTTGTCAAAACAAAGACATTTTCTTGGCATAGCATACACCATCATTAGTTGAGTGACGCTATGACAAAGTGCATCACTCAACTGACAATAACATTCAATTTAGAATTTTCCAAAAATTTATTCTCACTAGACAACAATTTGTAATCCTCAAAATCAATGCCAGTGGCAAGTTACAACACAGAAATTGCTGTATCTAACTGATCATTATCTAAATTCTCTGTATAAATAAGTTAAGTGATGAATTTTGGTGGGATTGTGGCACACTTTTGGAAAAAAATGTTCTTGGAATAAGTAGACCTTCAGAATAAAATAAGGAATACTTGAAATCCGTAACACTGTATAAAAAGAGAGTACTTTTTACTGATATTTAAAGGCCCTTCATTGGAGTAAAGCAACAAAAACCTCAACTTGGACAAAAGGTCTAGGTTTAAAACATCAGTAACTGAAGCATTTTCTTTTTATGTGGTGTTTCTGTTTGTTCTTCAGAATAAAGATTTTGGGTAAATAATATTTAAAAAGGGAAATAAAGTTCATCAAGTGAAAGTGGAAACCAAGGAAAAGATGCCCCACCCCTAATAACCATACCATGGAGAAAAACAAGTCATTCCAAGTATTATCACAAAAATGTGCCAAAATCATCCAGAGATATAAGAATCACATTGCTTCCTTTCTTCATTTTTGACCTCTTTTTCAACATCATATTTTATACAAAATGGTCAAACACTTTATGCATCAATAATATTACTACTACTTAAATTAAAATACTAAGTACTGTTCATGAGATTTATAAATAGATGAGTGACTTTCTGGTACAAATTTTTCTTTCTTCTTTCATTTTTTTTTTCCTTTTCTTTCAATTTACATGTCAACTTTCAAAATCACAAAATACCTTTTTTTACATCCTCAACTATATGATATTATCTTGTGTAGTACTAGGTAATGAACTAAAAAAAATCCTGGTTTAATTATTCTGATCATTAAGTTAATCTACCATGTTAGCCTATGTTTATAGTTAAAATACCATCACCCAAAAAAAAAAAAGAAAGGAAAAGAATACTATACATTTTAAGTTAGGTATGGTTCACTATAGTTTTAGAAACATTTAATAATATTATTTATATATCAGAATTGATATTCAATTCTATTTCATACCACAGTTAATATTATTATTATTAATATTTCTTGTTCTTTTGTCAAGGGTTCATTTGAGCAATAATGTTGTGCATTTTGAAGGCCAGTCAATCACCTGCTCCATCAATCAATCTTGGAATCAATATCCACAAGCATTTGAGAAGACACGCCTATGAACATGTTGTCCACATAAGTGATAGTACCAGATAAATGAATTCCAAGATGTCAATGTTCACTCCATATTTTGTCAATACTTAGTCCTTCTGAGTACATCTTCTGTTTCCTCCATTAATTAATTAATATACAAGATCCATTGTATTTAACAGCGTGGCAGATGGTCAAAAAGACATTTGGAAACTCTCCTTTGATTCATCAATAAGAGAAATTCCAGATTTATCATCCACATTTTGATAATTGCGGGCTCTGTAATAGATCATTAGATTTGTCATCCACCACAATCTTTAATTTGCTGCCTCCAAATCCAGCTTGGGATCAACCACAGAACTATACTATTTTTAGAATCCATTAGGACTGGCCGTATGACGTTCCTGGCATAACACTGTAATAGTATCCATTACAGTAATTGAATGTCTGTTGGCTGTCCCTGTGTAGGGCCAACCATTTGGTACTGGTAAGGTTCATATGCCTCAAATTGAGGTTGGGGTGGAGGTGGTGCCTGTATAAAAGTAGTCTGAGGTTGCGTGGGTGACATATTTTGAGGCGTTGGAGGGGTGTTGCCATTCCATAGGAATAAAGTTACCAGACTGTGGTGGCGGCGGTGGTACCTGTGGAGCCCACTGCAGGAACAGGATGACCAAAACATTACAACATTAGTCAGATTCTTTTTGCTAAATTTGTGGTCGTGCCCCTATGCTATGGTCTTCTACCCTTTATACCCATATATGTACCCTCAAAAATAACAAAATAAAGAATGAGAAACAGGTGAATGGAGACAGCTTGTTAGGTAAGTAAAACCAGGATCTTATTTCAGTGAGAATCTAACTGCAGACAGAGTCTGCCTCATCATGCGACACATGGATGATTTAACAATATGAAGCATGCCATCTGAATCACCCACCAACTCTAATAGAATTAGGTCTACCACATTACTGGATCAGCATTAATGGAACTGACCTTACTGTAATAATTATTTAGTTCATTCTACAATCTAGTCAATTCATATGGACATATGAGGTCCATTCAGTATGGTGAAAATCCTAAGAAAGAGTGCTTTATAGGCTTGATATACCATCTCTTCAATATTGATACCATTTTAGACTATTTTGGGAAAAAGCCCCTCAAGCCATTTTTTCAGATGCCTCTTCAGTTAGGTTATCTCAGGAGACTTACAATGACAAGAGTTGAGTAGCGTCAAGTGCAAGCAAAGTTCACCTCAAGCAAAGTTCACCTCAATGCATATAACCACCAATCGCCCAAACAATAATTAGCTAACATGTTAAGATATACCATAGTGCATTGCTATCAATGCCACACCACAAATCTGTCATAAATAGGCTAGTAAATCACACAGTTAACATGGGGTGACTTAATAAAACTTTTACACATGAATATTACAAGTGTGGCTACAAATTGCATGTGTAAAATGTGTATTAAAGTCAACCCAGGTCACTTTACATGGATATTAATAAAACAGATACAAATTTGCTACCTGAGTTTGTTGAGGAAACATCTGTAGGCCTGCTACAAGTGGAACTAAAAAGAGAAACAAATTCTGAATGACTAAAAACAAACCCTGCACTGTTCAAGTGGTTGGTAAGTTTAACCTTATTATTTTTACTCATTAATAAGCTATCAATCCCTGCATGCATTATTTGTTAGTTCATTCATTCATTTGTTCATCCATTCGTTCTGTTCATTCATTCATCTGTTCATTCATTCATCTGTTCAATCATTCATTTGTTCATTCATTCATCTGTTCAATCATTCATTTGTTCAATCATTCATTTGTTCATTCATTTGATCATTCCTTCAATTGTCCATTAATTCATTTGTTCATTCATTCATTTGTTCACTCATTCATTTGTTCATTCATTCAATTGTTCATTCATTCATTTGTTCATTCATTCATTTGTTCATTCATTCATTTGTTCACTCATTCATTTGTTTACTCAATCATTTGTTCATTCATTCAATTGTTCATTTATTCATTCATTTGTTTGTTCACTCAGTCATTCAGTCAATCATAAATTCAGTCAGTTATTCAGTCTGTCAGTCAGAGATTGATTACGTTATCAGTCAATCCAATCGTCCATCCAATCAGTAATATATTCATCCATACATACCAGTTGGTAACCCAGGGAATTGCATTGCAAGACCTTGTGGAAATGAAGGAGCTGGAAACCCAGACATTAATATCGGCACCTCCATGGTGGCTGCTTGTTTCCGTAATGGTTCCCCAGGTGACTAGAACACATTGAAAATTTAAATGAGCAACAATGAATATACATGATTACCACATTAAAAAGAGAAATTCTGGTGTTGTAAATAAAGTTGCTCTGTCATTTTTGTATCCAAATTAACACAAAAGGATATTTACATCAAAAGAAGAATTATTAATTACTGATCAATTCTAGACATGCTGTAATACTATACATATTAATGTGATAAGTATTATCTATTTATACACAGTTATAATCAATTGTACAGCTTTGCAAAGCAAGCAGTTGCAAGCTAGCTAGGATATTGAGGGTCAATTTAAGCAACATAAAGAATTACTGAAACATTGAGACTATGGAACCATACACAGACAGCTAATATTAAGCAGAATATAGTAGGAGGTGAACGAGTGTCTAAATAAAGCCACAATACATGAAGGAGAGGGGTGAGGGTGCGACAAACAAGATATTTTATTACAGGGTGTGTCATCCACAAAGACACTAATATAAGATCCAGAATTTTGACATCCTGGATGACCAAAAGGCATCTCCTTCACCCTTTCTAGCCTTTCAATAAACTAATGACTGAATATGTGGGTGGGTGTGGCCTTGTTTTCAAACACTCAGTTCATGCCCAATGAGTCTATACCAGCTCTGAAATAGCTTCATGAAACCCTCTTGCGGGAGCCTTCCTGCTAAGATGTTGAGCAAGAGCACATGGAGAGAGTGCAGGCAGCATTGGCGATGAAAGAAAGCAGCAGCACCATGAAAGAAAGGTCAAAAATGCCCAGTCAATGCAAAGCATATATTGCAGTAAAACCTTCTCTAAGTGCTCTAGCTAAGAAGAACCTTCTCTAAGATGAACAACGACAGGACTTAGCTGTCTTATTAGCTCATCTGAGAGAGTTGTCATCTTCTTAGCTGTCATCTTAGAGAGGTTTTTGCTTTAATTGAGAGCTAGTTACAATAGATGCCTCTCTAAGATATAAAGACTGGCAGGGACCAGCACTATCTGTCCATCTTAGAGAGGTGTCCTGTTTTATTGAGAGATGATTATAATAAATGCTCTCTAAGATGAACACTTACAGGATCAATACTAGCTCTCCATCTTAGAGAGGTGTGCCTGTTTTATAGAGAGCTAGTTTACAATAAATACTCTCTAAGATGAACCCAATAAAATGTATATTCATACATCCTTTGTACTCAATGCTTAACATTTAATCTTGGTAACATGTTATCATTTTACCCAAAAAGAATCTAATGAGCTGTAATAAGAGAGGGGCAAAAGTGAACAATTTCACTATAAAACAGCAATGTTCATTCTAGAATGTTATGGTTGGAGTCTAACAAGTTCCTATATGAATGAAATTTGAAAGACAGTTGGCAATAAACAGAAACATGTTCCCTTTGAAATCTTTCATTGATTTTATATCATTTGTATCATCTCCCTTTTTTCAATCACAAGTTTTTTGTTTATATAACAGGTGCATCAAGTAAGTGAAAGTCAATAAAAATGGAATGTGCAAATTGAGCAAAAATTCAAGCTAGAATAAATACGGAGTCGCTCTCATGAAGGAATGATAAGACTTTGAATACAAATAATATGCAACTGCTGTCATTGTTCTTCCAAATCTCATGGTTGGAATTTTCACTGACATCTGGTATCTTAAGCACCCAGCTTAACGTTCATCAGACAAATTATTGTTTGTCCATCAATGAGGACTTTTGTCTTTATGCACTTGAATGACAAGTACTCCTACTACAAAATTGAGATTTGCTATGATAAATCCTCTGGAGAACTCAAGAATTTCCTTGTAGTTGATATTAAGGTTTTTACTGAGAAGATTTATGGAAAAAAAATATATTATTGTAAGTGTAAAAACCATACCATTGGTAATGAAATTTGTTGTTGCTGTGCTGCTTTTACTTTTCCTTGCAAATGAGATGGAGGATGAAAGTATTTGCAAGTTTCTCGTTGACATTTCCCCTTAATAAAGTCCATACAAACTGTTACCATACCATCTGAGGTGTCTATACTGGTATGTCGTGGAGGATGTGCATATCGGCATTCAGACTCATCTCTGGAACAAGCCCCTCGTTGATACTCACGACATACCTAAAGCATAATCATGGCAACAAATAAGTTTTTAAAACTAATGGACTTTTTATTTTGGATTTACTGTAGTTTTTGGTATTCTGCGAACTCTGACCTTCAAACAGTCTGTTGGAATTTGGTTTTTCACTTCCGCTCACCTCAACAAAACATTGAAAAATCAAATGACCAAATATGATCTTTAGAGAGTATATATGAGCTATACTATCATTTTGGTATTAATAGTTCTTTGTGTATTAGTGATCTTTACTTTTGATTGACAGAAGCAAAACTGCAAATTAGCGATGGGCGTTTGAAAGTCAGAGTTTGTAGAATACTGAAAACTGCAGTAATTTTATCATAGCAATAAGTGTTTACTACTTGATATACCTCTAATTTATCGGATTTATCTAATCGTCTAGGTGTCCCAGGTAGTCCAGCAGGGTCGGATAAGAAAGCGACAGGCTGCTGTATTAAGGTACCATTAGTTGACACTGTAGGCCAAGTGGGTAACTAGAATGAAAGACAAACTTTTAAAAAACTTAACAGTGATTACCACAAATTAGGGAGCTTAAGTAGGAGACGTTTTTGTCAACATGGATGTCAATGCGTGTTTTCGTTTATCCGTTTGCCGTTATAGATGAGGTTGCTGTTCTTGGTAGAAGATGAAAAAGCCTTAACTGACCTTAACGAAAACGGACACATCATCTATGATGGCAAACGGATGAAGAAGAACGCACACTGTGGTGGCGTCCGCGTTGACAAAAACGTCTCCTGCTTATAATTTAAGCTCCTAATATTATTAATTAGAGTGACAGCAAATGCCACATGACATGAAAGATGCATGCACTGACAATTTTGTTTGCATTAACAGATAGACCCCTCTATAACAGACAGATGAGTATGATCTATAAGAGACACATCTGCAGCAGACACACACACCTCTATAACAGACATCTCTATAAAAGATACCTCTATTACAGACACCTTTATAACAGACACCTCTGTAGCAGACTGACACCTTTATAGCACTGGACCAGCAATTCAAAGGTCATGGGTTCAATCCTAGCTGGGGGGTTGTATTTTTTCGAGTCTTTATTTCACACTCGAAGAAGCATACATTTATTACTAACATCTTTCCAAGTGACAATTCCATTCATAAACCTTTATAACAGCCAGACACGTGTATAACAGAATGTTTCTACCTGATCACAACCAAACTGAGTTGAACTCAGCTTTTTTGTGTACTTATAAACTCTAAGGCGAATACCATTTTTCTGTAAACAAGGTTATTAGTCAACTATGTTGAAGTAACAAATCCAAACAAGTTTTCAATCAACTGTTTGATTGGATAATATTTGGAGCTAAGGATCAATGGAATTTAGCATTCATGGTCTTGATCAAAATCCTTTCTGTGAATTTTGATATTACGGATCCAAAAGGACATATCAGTAGCAAGTGAACTAGCTAGTAATTTAAAATAAGTGAATGGATGGGATTTTTGAGCTTCATGTTGTTTTTCTCTTTAACAAACATGTTTCGACGGTGTCGACTGTCAGCTTCGTCAGTGTGATAGATATGGTGATATTATGGAATATAATACAATTTTTGAACCAATGTCTAAAGGTCAATTACCTAGAGTGAATGTATATCTTAATCCAATGAATCAAACAAAACATGTTTACAAGACAAGTTTGAAACATTTAATAAACAGTATATTAAATTTCTCATAACATCCTCTTTAAAATTGCTGAGGGGTTTAACGAAGCTATGTTTTGACCAAAAGAAGCTGAAGATTTGCTGTGTATTAAAAATGCAATTATAATATTTACTTCAAATCTGAAAGTAATATGGTAACTTGTAATCTACAAATCAGTGCATCCTTGCACCTTGGCACTAAAAACCTTTTTCAAAAACAATGCGCAAGATCATCAACAAGCATCTCTTACCCTAATGTAAATATCATGTCAGATATTTTCACGGCATCACTTTCTATATTTAAGCTCAAATGCACTTTCTGATAATTTTTTTCGGTTTGCTTATTGCTCTCAAAACTAAAGACAAACGTCCATTCTAAATGGATAAGCAAACAAGGTACACTAAACACCCAGAAAGATATCAAATCTTGACAATTTCCTAAATTTTATTTGAATATTTCTTATCAAGATGTCAATCGTTACAATTTCTAATGAAAATAATTGCTTGTGATACCTTAAAAAGAATCATTTGTGAGATATGAATTTTTTCTTGGAGGAAGAATACTTTTAGCAATAAAGTAAAATAATGTGGCTATTTTCACAATGACATTTTAAGAATGTCTTCGCAGTAATGATATACGATGTATTGTGTCTACTAAGATGGCTTTAAAAGCAATTTTGTAAGGATTTTTATTTGCATAAATATAAAAATAATTACAATATGCACAAGAGTTGCATTCAACCTCAAAATCACAATATTTCTATAGTCCTGATTTTTAAAAAGACAATTCGCTTGATATTTTGATTTGTTTAGACTGTCTAATTAGGTACACGCCAATACAAGCCCTAGGGAATTTGAAGAGCTTTAAAATCAATTTTATTTTTTTGCAGACAGCCAATGCAAAATTTGGAGTAAATAGATCAATAACGTATCAGTTAAATTCCAAATACATGCTACAACTGCAGTGAATGTTTAAGGACCATGCAAATCATGTTTCGAACTGAAATGTTTGGTGGCTAGACAGCCTTAAGGACATAAATGCAACGACAGATATATGTAACAATAGTGTCTGCAAATATACAAAGCATTTGTGCAGGTGCTATAACTTGACGTCTGCAAAATTCTAGAAAAATCTAAGGTGAAAAAACATATTTATAATCACCCCCCAAAAAAAGGTTAAAAAAAAGCACAGAATTAATATTCCCAGAATAATAGGAAATGACAATATTGCACAATACTAAAGGTGTCTGAATTTCTTTGATGTAGAAGTCAGAGGACAAGAACTTTAAGGAAAAAAAGATGCAACTCGTTAAGGGACTTGTGTCGAGTGCACTGAGGTAATAACTTGGAGGTATCAGACACTACATCAGCTGGAAGGGGTTTACGTAGGGGGGATACAAGAAGAGATCATACAACTAAAAATATGTGTTTTCCCAGTATCGGGCTCTTTTTTTACACCTAGATGAGGTTAATTTACAGAAAAAACTGTGATTCAAGTATTGGGTGCAAATATAATTTATGAGGTGCATTTAGTGTCTCAAGGAAACACAGGGTGGTCCACGAAACAATAACATCAACAGAAAAGACCATGAAATATCCGTAGGACTCCAATGAAGCATCGTAGAACTTCTAGTAGTACCTCAGCCTAAAATAAATCAGCATTACTGCACAAGATCTAGATCAATCTTGGAATTTTATTTCTAGTTTAGCACACATAACATCCATATTTTCAAATGTCTTTGATGATTCCCTCTTTTCTATAATGAACCCCCTTTGGTTAGCTTCCTGCTGGGAAAAAAAATTGTGTTCATAAAGCAGGTCAACTGTAGAGTGCCTTAACACATGTTTAAGCCCATGCTCTGTGTTCAAAGTCCAAAGTCCATAACTCCTGCTCATTTCTAGCACAAAACTCAAGGTCTTTAAAAAAGAAAGTAAAACTAGCCTGGTAATTATACAAAGCAAAAGCCTAGAGCTGATGATTAATTATTCAAGAGAGTTGCCACAAACTTTGCTTGAAGCTTAATTCCCACTGAGAAATCCATACTCTAGGGGGTAAGTTCCTTGGTAATCTTTTTGTGTGAAAATAAATTTTTCAAGATTTTACCTGCATATGTCTCTCTTTTTGTGTGTGTGTGTAAAACTGGACAGACTACACTTTCTAATACATGTAAATATAATTTGCAAATATTCTTACTAATACCTAGTCTGTAATAATTGCCCAGAATAAGCAACCAGTAGGTTCAAAATAACATGTTTACTTTGGTGAAATAACAAGAAAAATGCCAATAGGAAATGCACTTAAAATGTACAAAAGAAAAAAAATTGCTTGCAAAGAAAAAATAAAAGAGCTTTTGAAAAAATATAAAAATTAATGTAAATAATTTTTTCTTGATTTTGGGAAAACTGCGAGGAATATACTAAAAAATAAAAAAAATGGAATTTCCCAAGGTCACAAAGTTCAAATCTGGATGTGTTAGGTACATGTAAATATATCCTACTGGTTGATGGTATTTTTATAATGTGCTTGATTGACACCTCTAATTTCTGTTATTTATCTTGTTTTGGTTGTCTCCTTGTATGTTTTTAATTGCACATAAAATGCAATTGCAACATAAGACAACTAAAATTAAATCTTACAAAATACCAGACATCTATTGCAAAAAAAAAATCATAATTTTTTTACTATTTTCTAAATGCATGTATAGCCTATGCTCAGGTTGTGTCTAAGATTGCTTAGGTCTACAGATGTTATCAGACAGAAAAGTAGAAGCTTCCAATGAAATATTAATAAGAGTAAAATATTAGTATATAACATAAAGCTCTGGGTAGAAAGCTCACTTTATAAATATGCAGATGAAAATGGCAAGCCAAATGGACAAGGCATTTACAAATTGAAAACTTTGAGATAAGAGCTTATTGGTATATATACGTACTATTTAGGAGTTTACAATCAGACATGGAAAATACAGTTAGATTTAACCACACAAAAGTGCAGAGTAGTAGTACAAATAAAATATGAAAACACTATTTAAATGCAAACTGAATTACTCTAGTTATAATAAATCAGTAGCGTTTGAGATAAATCAGATAACAGAGCACTGTGCATAGCAGTATTCATAAAAGTCATCACACATACATGTATAAAGAACCATTTTGTCACAGTAGGAATTGCTTTATAATGGAGAATAAAATCCTTGCTTTAATACAGGGAGTTTAGCACATTTACTGATATTTGTTCACTCTTCCAAACAGTTGTCACACACATGTCAACAAACATTTTTGCATGGTAGGAATTGCTTTATAATATAAGGAAAAATTCCTAGTATTAATGCATGGACTTCAGTTGATTTGCTGACATTTATTCTGTGTTCCAAACAGTGTTCCATACAGTCGTCACACATAAAAACAAATATTTTTGCACAGTACGAATTCCTTGATACTGGGAGGAATATTCTTAGGTTTAATGCAAGTATGTAGTTTAGTGCATTTATTGACGTTTGTTGATACAGCACTTGCTAGTCATATATGTGAGTTGGCACACTTGACAGTCAAACCCTAATTAATGCTACATCACTAGTATTCCAAAAATTTGATCCTCTTTCTGTAAACCACACATTCCTTGCTGCCAAAGCTCCCCACATTCTCAATTTCTCCAAATGAGTGAGAATTCAGTAACTCAGGCACTTATTAAGGGTCTCTCTCTTATTGTTAGTTTAACATCGTTTGACAACATGGATAGAATAAATCAAAACTTAAAGAAACCCTGAATTCATAAATACAGTCAAAACCTGT